>JAUMGZ010162814.1:0-16038 GCA_032359645.1 Pododesmus macrochisma
TTTAACAAGTTCAGCCCTCATATATCACCCACGTAGAATGAAAGTACATTTACATTGAATACTACTTCAACAAGAGCCGGCGTTTGCATATACCAAAAACATTCGGAACTCCTCGTGACTGATGCTTCTTATCAGCAGGTCAACACGAGTGTTGACTTTGACGTAGTATATAATGGTTGCAGCAATAAGTTTTGTTACCTACATGTATTGTTTCTATATTAAAGTAGAGAACCAATTTCAATCGTTTTCCTGCTAAATTGCATTAAATATAGTATTAAACAATCAATAGTTGAACACGAGAGAAACTACATAACCACCTTTCGCCTTATAACTGCCTTGAACATTTCTTTGTTAAAGATTGCATCTTCGAGATTCGGATTTCAAAATCAGTCAGACTGACTGCCAACTGAAGCACAGCCATACCTATCCTGCTTTATATCTGTTTGTCGGTCTTCGGTTTTTTTGGCATCTCGTGATATTTTTGGAATGACAATGAATATTTTATCAAGTTTTTGGTTGAATTCAATCGGTTATTTCATATCTCTTCAGGCAATAATCAAAACTATTTTTTTGAGATGTTGGGGCCAATCTATAGTGAAATATTTCCCCAATGACAAATAAGAGACCTGCAATAACGCTTTATAATTCAACAGACAATATTAAAGATTGTGTACTCACAATTAATACCGGTTGCTCCATTTGCAAAAAATATCTTTATGTGTCTTTTCCTGAAACCATTTTGTCGAAGCATCCAATAAATGGATTCTAGGTTGTGTTTGTGACTTATGGGACTAGTCTCTCGGTTCCATCCTCCGGATATGAGTACGGCTTGATCACAAATTTCGAAAATCCTGCAAGTAGTTCGAACCATTTCCTTCGTCGTTGAACATCGTTTTGTATTATCTCTGATGGGATTACATATCAAATGGGTGGTTTCATTCACGGGTCGTAGTCGTGGACATCTTGCAAATCCTTGTAAATTTTTCCAACACTTAAGGTAGTTATAATGTTGTTCCATGTAAAGATCTTGTCGACCTTTGTCCATGTGTACGACCGGAAGGAAATTAATCTCGCATCTTCTCGCGTGATGTTTACGTCTGCCATGTCGCTTTATTGCATTCTTACATCGCCTTTTTAATGCTAATGTTAAACAATCCCCGGAAGACTCTGAAATAAAACAGAATTAAAAAAAATAAGATAAATTTTAGGCAAGAGGATGTTAATTCTTTTATTATCGAGTGCCGTTTTACTTTTTATTAATATTTGGCGATACCCCAATTCATTATGGTAATATTACCAATCCATATAGAAATATCACCACGTTGAATTGGTTTATTACTTGGATTGGGTAAATTACCAATATAGTACATGTACAATGTATATCGTAAATTCATAATGTTGAAATCGCCAATTTGATAGGTGATATCTCAATAATGAATAGGCGATCACCATGAAAAAATGAAGATATAGGACACCGTTTAACTTGATATTAAACGTTAGTGATATATTAAATTAATTTCATGATGTGTCCAAATGTCAATAAAAAGTAAAATGGCGCCACAGGCTTTTACATAAATATAAGTTATTGCGTTTGATTAAATATAACATTCTTACACTGTTAACAACGCCATCTACCCTAGATATATAGCGAGGACAGGGAGCCAGTCTTAGTGCAGCATAATGCATAAGAGTAACCAAGTACATATCAAATTATTTAATTCATGCACATTTTTGTCATGTTTTCAATAAAAGCAATATTACGCTCTAGATAACAACAAGTCTTTGATGTAAATGAATAGAAGTTTTGCGATAATTTGACTCTTTAGACTGTTGTGAATTAGTGATGTAATACAAAGCGTTCACAAACACGTGGCGATAAGGCGAGCTTTTGGAGGTATCCTATATGGAAACAGTTAAGGTTTCCTCAATGGAGAATCACCATTAAATCAGAAGATGTCTATTGTGTGGGATCTTGTTTTACTTTCATCTGTTAAGTAGTCCTGCGATTGCAATAAAAAACAATTAACATTTTGTAAGTTCTTCGCAGGGTTCTGTAGCTTTTTGGCAAAAAGAAATATTTTAATTGCTTTTTAAATTATATTTGCTGATAAATGATAGATTCCTAAGTACAGGTTGAACATTTTCCTTTTTACTTGAATTAAATATAGTTCTGTATCTTCAACGTATGATCTTTGGAAGGAAGAGAGTGTTAACACCATTCTGATTAGCATGCACAAACAAAAACATACATAGAGTACAGCACACGTGTCGTGTGAAAAAAATCTCAAGAAAGCCGGTACTCGTGACCACAAAACGAATGGTTAAAATGCGACTGATTTTAGGTTATTTCTGAATTTAGTGCATTTCTCGGGGAAAAAGAAACATTCCAAGAGAAATATGCTTATTTTTAGAAATAACGTAAATCAATCGTTTGTCGCCCTATCGCGCCTTTTCTCGCGACATGTCACTAGAAGATTTACACTCAAACACAACATGCGAAGTCGACCTCAATGGCACATACAATTCCCATGTAAAGTTCGATAGAAGAGTAGGCCGAAATACCGTTACATGCGTCAATCCTTCTATCTGAACTATTCCTATTGCTTCGTTTCCCCGTTCCTATCGCCGCTTCTTTTCCTGCATATCGTTGGATTTTCTCATTCGGTATTTTGTCACTATATCAATGAAATACTCTTGAAGTGACGTTAAGCCTTATGTAATCAAACAAACAAACAACCCGTAACTTAGGAGGCCTTTTCGAAAATGAAACTTAAATGATTTTCAAACAACCTTCCTGAGGTAAAGATGACCACTAGTAACAGAAGCAAAGTCGATGCATTATCACCCTTTTATGTATGTCATATTTATTTTATTATAACACGTGTTTGATAACATACACTCTTTGAAATATTACAAAATACACATGAAATTTAACAAGTGTAATTTACTATCAACAGGTTAATAGTACAAATGTCAACTGTTTTATTCGCAATACCCGGAGATTACACGATTCTTGCTTTATGTATACTATACATATGAAAAGAATACAACACTGTAAACTATTCTACCAAGTTAAGTTAATAAAACATGTTTGGTTTGATTTATTCAAGATAATTCGTTGTGTATTACCGGAATTGAAACAAAGACAAGCATTTGAACACATGTACAGCTGTATTCAGAAACTACTTATTTTTAGATGTGTAAACAAGCCATTGAGGAAGACTTTATATAGCAGAAAGTATATCCCCTATTATTAGTTCTCTGCGATTTTACTACGTTTATCTTACCTTACTGAAATAGACAACTTGATATAGTAATTCAGCGTATGTTTATACATGTATATATGTTCTAAAACACTTGTTTTAACTCTCTGTTGATTGGTTTAAAGAAGACGGAATTGGATTCCGTCCATACCTAACGATCAGGTAGGCAGGTGACTTACAGGTAATCAGTGCGGTATTTCCTTTGATATAAACATATTATGAACGATTGACAAACAATTAAATGGTAGACTTTCGGCGGCAATACACTAATGCTGTATATCGTTCATAACAAAATACTTAAATGGATTTCATTTGAATTTATTAAATATCCGTAAACTTGGTAATTACTATAAATGTTATTATATGCACAAAACGTGAAAACCTTGTCATGTGTCTGCTATACAACACTTAAGCTTAGATAAGGTAAATAAATCGTCAATTAGAAATCTATTTTGTGGTTTTCATCAAATGTATTCGGTTCATCATTTTACAAAAAGTCATTCACCGCAAGCAAAAATCAGCTTATCTTTCAAATCTGATCCGATTTGCAATTTAAACAATTTCTACGCAGAGTTAATGTAAACCTTCAATACGAGACCAAAGGCACCGAAACATACTCAATCATTACGTTATGAAATAGTCATTTTTAAAGAATTCGGCCTTCCTAATATCAACGGATGGTTATTTAAAACCAATAAATCTGTTGAAGAAAGTCAACAACACTGTAGCCAGACTTATAATTCACATTTAATAATGGTTGTAAAACGATAATATGCTTGACTTTAGACTGACCGAAGGCAACACCTCTCTAGTATAAAGATAAACAAATGCAGTATATATAAATATATATATGATGAAAATAGTATACATTTTATACCGAACAAAATACATGTGTACAGTGTGTGTGTGTGTGTGTGTGCGTGCGTGCGTGCGTGCGTGCGTGTGTGTGTGCGCGCGCGCGCACGTACAAATCATCGGACTAGTACAGTAAACAGGGCGGACTATCGGAGAAGTACAGCACCCAGAACAGATCATCGGAAAAGTACAGTATACAGAACAAATTATCGGCCTAGTACAGTATACAGGGAGGACTATCGGACTAGTACAGTATACAGGACGGACTATCGGAGTAGTACAGCACCTAGAACGGATCATCGGACTAGTACAGTATCAAGGCCCGTAACTATAAAAAAAACAAAAAAACTCCAAGCTATGCTCAGACTCAGACTCAAACTCAAGAGAATATGCCCAGGTAAGGATGACGCAAAAATCAGAGTCAATAAAACTGAGTATGACTCGAACTCTCAAGTGTAAACTCAAGCTAAACACTTGCTCAACCATATCTTTTTTCGACACAACAGTAACAATTTAGTTTATCATGAAATTGAATCTTAGCATGAAATTTGTGCTTAACTCAAGCTTGAGTTTTTTTGTTTAGTCACGGGGCCAGGACTGACCGTTGGACAAGTGCAGTATCCAGGACTGACCGTTGGACAAATACAGTGTCCTTGACGGACTGTCGGACTAATACAGTATCCAGAGCGGACAATCGGAGTAATACAGTATACAGGGCGGACTATCGGAATAGTACAGTATACAAGGCGGACAATCGGAGTAATACAGTATACAGGGCGGACTATCGGAGTAGTACAGTATACAGGGCGGACTATCGGAGAAGTACAGTATAAAGGGTGGACTATCGGAGTAGTACAGTATACAGGGCGGACTATCGGAGAAATACAGTATACAGGGCGGACTATCGGAGAAGTACAGTATACAGGTCGGACTATCGGAGAAGTACAGTATACAGGGCGGACTATCGGAGAAGTACAGTATACAGGTCGGACTATCGAAGTAGCACAGTATACAGGGCGGACTATCGGAGTAGTACAGTATACAGGGCGGACTATCGGAGAAGTACAGTATACAGGTCGGACTATCGGAGAAGTACAGTATACAGATGACTATCAGACCAGTGCAGAGATTCAAGCTGGATTAATGGACTATACAACATTACTAAGGGGGACTATATTGACACAAGACTGAACCTGAAGATAGATTCATAAAGTATTATTTAATTTAAACGATCAATTGGTTGAAAGAAAATTGCATATTTTATTTCAATACTAATCGATGGTCGTAATCGCCCTCTGACTAGTTGTTTGTAGTTGTTAACTTAAAGTTCGAGCATTCATGCATATTGAAAGCGCTAAAACTATCTTGCACTTTTTTTATTTCACTATCAAGAATTTAACCAGACTCAAGATATTCTAACACGTGTTCCATCTGGCCGAGATCAATCAAGCTTTGCATAATAAATGTAGCACAGCCCTCAAGCTAAAAAGTTCACTTAGTACATCACTTGAGATTTGTTGACAATCTGTGGGAGGGAGGGGGTGATACAGGCCAGGGAGGGTGTATAAACTACCTCACTGCATGCATTGATAAATGTTGTTCTTTGCGATTACGCTAAACTAATGTATTCTGCAGACTCTGTATGCATATGATTAAGATGCATCCTCCATGACAGTGCGTAACGGTGGACTCGTGCTACTAATGAAGACTTCATGAATAAGACCGGCGGGGGAGTATCTATTTTTACATAATTCACGTTAAGGTACATTCTATTTTTACAGGTGATCAGTTATTCGAGGAACACATAAACCCAAAAGAAATGTTCAATGAACGAGCTATCAATTAATCTACAATACGACAACTATCTCAGCATGTGCACCAATGTGCTGCATCACAATTTTTGCTTTTTCAAGGATGAACTTTGAGCAAATAGTGCGTTTTAAGCATGACTCATTTGTAAACTGCCAAACAAACGTTACATTTCAAATTTCCCTGGTAGTCGTTTTGACTTATTCGTTTTTCATATTATGTTTTTTAAGAATTTGAATAAGTTTTGAACAAGTCGGAGATACGCAGCGAGAAAACAAACTTTATAAGTGTGTTTGCATGATATTTCTTGTACACATAATGTGATCTGTCCAGTACTGTCACGGTATTACTGTCGATCATCTGTTCACTGTGATAACAAGGACCTATAGCTTTATGAACTACATTGGTTTGCCTTTTTTCAATAGAAATATTGTATATATATTTCATGCAACTTATTTTATAAAAACAATGGTGATTGTTTGAATTACAAGATACACACATTGCGTATTAGCCAAGAAGTAAGTTAGACATTTGCATGAATGTCTGCTAACTTCCGGTCGATTCTCAAACAAGTACATTCGAAACGTCTCCGACGACCGATATTCTAAAGAAGTATCGCCTGAGGAGTTCCGAGTGCAAGCAAGAAGTAACGCAACAGTCGTACGTTAACTAGGTTAGTTTTAGGACTTTTTGACGACTAAATAATCTTTATTATCACAGCAGTGCGCTGCCACATCAGTCGTAGTGCAGTTGTAAAACAATGCTTTGTAGTAGTATGATAAGCCATGCTGGGTTAAGTAGATATGACAGTGGAATTTCCACGAAGAAGGTACACCAGACAAAGCATATTGTCTTCGTGATGTAATGCACGTGCTGGAGTACTACCGACGGAAGGATGTGGCGACAGGCTTGGCAAACACGAGAAAGCATGGCTATGACGTCATTAGTTGAATAAAGCAGAAGTGACATGAGGACCGACATGAAAAATGTTTTGTTTTTGTTGTTGACAACATCGTTATTAGATTCGTTTCTTTTTGATTTGGGTGTTACCACATTGTTGCCAAACACTTATGACTAATATTCATGTAAGAAACACTGATGGAATTCTTTAACAATATAATTCAAAGACAATAAGAAACGACTGTTTAAAAGATAGGCATAAACATGCCATTTTCTTGTCAAGATCAAGTGGGGATGACTACGACCAATTCTGAGCGTCAATGAATAAATGTAGGATACAAAAGAGCCCAAATTTGGATCTGAACTATTGTAAGTCGATAGAGTGGCCCCATCACGGCTGTTTTTAAACTTTCAATGGTATGATGTATTTCTTCTGCTGACTGACTTTGCTCATTGCAAATAAAAGCATTGCCCCTTCCAATTGCATTCTCTGGATTTGTTTATTTATTGGGGTTTAGCGTCCCTTTAACTCATGTATAGGTCATATCGAGACGGTGTATGCTTGTGATAGTGCGCACTTGTGGCGACTTTATAGTGCTGTCTCACTGAAATATCACACCGCAGACACATTGACATTATACTTCACTCGGTCACATTAACCTAACACCGAGCCAACGAGTCCTCCTCCTACCCAGTAATGCTGAGTGTTTAGCAGGGAGCGAGAAGATTGCCATATTTTAACGTCTTAGGTTTTGACGCGACCGGAATTCGATCCCACGACCTGGGATTTTAGCACCAGTCTACCAGCCCGGAGCGAACGCCCTAACCACTGGGCCATCGCGCTGGTTCTATTCTCTGGAGCATAAATTGTATTGACATGATCAGTGAAATAAGGATACAATTTTATCGAAAAATGTATTTTCAAGTGAAAGTTTAACTTAGGATTCAGTGAATCCTAGGTTCAACTTAGGCCTTTATAACGGCAGCGTAACCTGAACATATGATGAATACAATGTACCATTTTGATTGTTGCTGTTTTATTCCAGAATGTTGTTTCATATGCTTATGTTAAGATTTATCCTTCAATATACGCACTTGCTCGATAAATCTGCTCGTGGCATTAGACTGCTGAAAACGTTAACGAGTTCAGTAATGCCTTATTGCAACTGCTGCAGCGTGCGATAATTGCTTCACTGTATTGATATGTGATTGTTTGTTTTCAAAACGTTTGAAGGTCCTGATTTATAATGCATAAGACATTCCGCAGTGATGTAGGAAAACACGATGGTTAAACGCGAGCTCTTTAAATACGCCAAACCCCCTGCCTCGTGTTGACGAAAAGCACGTGCCTTGCATTTGTAAACAAACGTCTCGGATAGACACATTGTATTCCAGGATGTCTGAATCTCTGTTAGAATCTAAAAGCAGATCACATTCGGAAACATGACACTAGATTGACTGCATTAACACATGAATTGTAAGTTTTAATGAAAGAAGACGACTTTGTAATTATGTAGGCATTCATTGAATTAAAGGTGTTCGTTGGTCATTGAAATTTAGTTATTTTAAGATATTCAAGCAGAATAAAAGTCTAAATTTATGTTATAAGATTAAAAAATAATGTAACACGTGTTAGGAGTGTCAGTGAAATATAATTCTATAAAGAAGAACGTGTGCTTCATGTAAATGTGTTAATCAAATATCCCAATTTGCAATTTGCTAAAGAGAAAACGGACGCTGCAACCGTATATATTTTAAATTGACATGCATTCTTATTCAATTTTCTTTCTAGTAGTAAGGATACTCCCATATTGTGTAACTGTAAGTGTTGTATTAACCTAGACGCGTAACTGTATCTACATCTTCAATAAGTGTACATGTTTTCACCTGCGATGTGGTAGCGTTTGATGTTTTTAATGAACCACCTGTACACTGAGTTAGCGTAAGATATTGGCATATACAATGTGCTGAAGACATTTCGTGCATCCCTCGCGTGATCAGCATTCCAAGACCAGTAGGAAACTAATCAGACCTGAGTCTTTTTTGTTCTTTCGAGAAACTTGAATAGTTTTTGTTTTGTTTTCTGGCCCAGGAAAATGGAGCATATTTCTTAGAAGTTTCTTCAAAAGAAGTGAATTTCAAAAAAGGAAAACTTTTCTTTTATCTCGACTCCGTCACAGTTAGGGTTTGGGCAAGTTTGTTTGTGCTTTGGCAGTGCGTTCTTAGAGAGCAAGTGGTTGAAAACATTGGTGCCCCATAGTGCTATTGTCTTTTGGGGTGTAAAAAAAAAGTTGGCCCGGTAGAACACGGCTATATAGTAGTTACTTGGAAAACGTACATGCATGATCAGATTCATAGATGTTATTAATTATGATCAATATTTTGAATTTTGTCAAAATGTTGTAGGGCGAAATAATACAATATGCCCTTGGGTTATCGAAATTTATGACAAAATGACTTCAAATTAGATGTCTTGTGGATTTTCGTGTACATTTATTTAATTATCGTCGTTCATCGCTCGGTATCTGACCCACTTTTGATATGTGTAATCAATGTATCAGTGAGGTACACGTGTAACATGTATCATACATAGATCAGTACGAATGTAACATATACTACACATGTATCAGTCCTGTACACATGTATGTATCAATGATGTACACATGTATGTATCAATGATGTACACTTATAACGTTTATTTTAGATGTATCGGCGTTGTACACCTCTATATACATTTTATTAACGTTATCTTTCATTCGTTTGATCTGTGTGTTGACTTTGGTTCGTCGTTGAACAGTTATATACTTTGATGTGTTAGTTATGGGACATTATTGATTTTGACGTGATGCCACGCAAAGGAATGTTTACCTTGAAGGTTGCAGGTTATGTGCATACAAGAATAACATAACTTTCGCGCTACTTGTCATTTTAATGACTTGAACCATCAAAGGGTAAATCGATTCACTAGTATTGATTAGCTAGGCCTGTTTTTGATAAAGCGCTTTACTGAAAACAGTTTATTGCAAGTCACCTATACCTTAGATGTCGCAGTGATATTCACAGTACCGAATAAAAAACTCAGCGAATAATGCGATTAATGTGAAAATAGAAATAAAAGATATACAGGACTGTTTGTATCTTGAAAAGTATTTTAATATCAGGACTGGAGAGAACACAGACAATAGATAAGGCTTTAAATTAATTATTATGACCGTTTCAGAATATTTATAGTATTTGATATCCGTGAAACGATTCCATGCACACACTCGTTCCTTTAAAACGGTCTTCTTAAATCAGAAAATAAGTTGAACGAGACGAAAGGCAAATTGCAGGGTCTTCAATAAAATACAAAACGTGTTGATTTTTAATTGCTTGGTTTTTGTTCAAATCATGTAATCAACGGTCACGAAACGGAATATACTACTTCATAATATAACAGTTTGATTGTGCTCTTGGTAGAGGTGTCTTCTATAACGTCCGAGTTACAAAAATACCTTTCAGTGTTTTTATAAAAAGTGGACGTTAAAAGCAAGCATGCAATGATGTTTTAAGATATTTCAAATCTACAAACATGCAAATATTTTGATCCAATTGAAATCAATGAGCATTTTAAGACCAACTTTACTGTAAACTATAATTACATTCCCAATCAAATTTGTGTAAATCTATATTTTCCTGTGAGTTAAAACGCTGCACATATTGTATGCATGTTCCATTCCACACATTTGAAAGCTGTAAAATGAACAATCTCAGCAGAGTTTAAATAAATGTTAATTCGGAAACTTCAGCTTCAAAATAGTGCGGTTTTTGTTTTAATATACGCACTGACAGAGTGTATGTTTTCATGGTAGACTTTAACTATCGCTTAAGTTACTTACCTATATAAATACCATCTTTCATTTGACACAGCCCTCTGTGAGACGAGGTTACAATAAAAACTACAACTAAATGTCCGAAGTTTGCTGATGGATAAGGGTCAAGAACTATTACTCCATTAAAATGCTCTTTTCTATTAAGGACCTCGTCTGGCAAAACGGCCCTATATCGCCCTGAGTCAAGTTTTGGGGCTACATTTACAACTATTTGAGATTTTGGAATCATAATGAGTTTACGGCATTCTTTTCCGGTCGTAAAGAAGACGCTGTTACAGTCAAGATTGCTTACATAGTTGAACGCCGCGTCTGCCCACTTCTCTTCGGCTCGTGTTTGACCGGAAGCATGCCACTCTCCATCCTCCAAACCAAATCGTTCGGAACTGTTGTCGGTAATAAATGGAAGAACACCCGACACGTGTAGAATGTTACAGAATCCAAATATGAAAGATAACGTCTTTCTTCTCAAGTAATGCATTGTAAGTATCTAGTCGACAATGTTGTAAATTAAAATATTTTTCTTAAAATGGAATGGTTCTTTGTGGAATTTAGATGTAGACTCTACATCTATATATTATTTAAACATTTCCAAAATGGTTCCACTGATTACGTCTCAGCATCAATGACCTGGTGCGTAGTCTTCATTCTAAGAATTGGCTAGTCACAGTTTTAATAGTCTCTGATATATAAGTAATCCATTAGTGACCAATCAACACGTTTTCACATATTTCAAATTATCCTTTAGAGTTATTTGAAAATTGTTTCCTAAAATCTACGAGTAACAATTAAACACCAGGAATTTTCAGAATCAATGCCGTAGAAAGATTAACATCCAGACTATCACAGCAGAACAACTATGCTGATTTGTTTGTACAGTTTTGAGCACTTTTTGTTTTTTCCTCTCCGTCAAGATGTTTTTAATTTCGTTGCTTGGTGTTAGAGACGTCTTACTATTATCTTAATGTACACAGGTATAAAACGATGCTAGCTGTTTCATGTATGTAGCGTGTACCTCTCTCTCGCTGACAAACACACCTTCACTCCGTGCAGATCAAACGAATAAACGTCCAGTTACAAAATGCTTTGCTATAACATGACCGTAGTATTAAGATAAAGCGGTGTGTATTCCGCGTCTGTTGAGCGTTCATTTTTTGTATAACAGGAATAAGCGTGCAGATATGTCTACTACGAAAAACCCATTGATAAAAGTATTAACAGTCGCTTGTGTTATGATTAGCGTATATATAGGCCTGTGATTGGTCCCACGGACACTCGAGTCGACTAAAGCTCTCTGTTGACTTTCGGGCTACGCGTTATAACTTACGGGTAATAAATAACAATCAAACTTGATTCACAAAACAGCGCCGATCATTGGATAACAATAGAATTATCCTTGAAAGGAGATACCGCGGGAATGTAAATCACGGCTAATCATTTGACCAATCAGACGCCGTTTGACACGAATAACGCGAATGGATTGGTTTATCGGATGGATACCTCCACTGTCAATCTTACAAGTTGACTGTTCATGCGTTAAAAAGCCTGGTTCATTTTATGTTTAGTATATTATATACCAGAGATATGATATTCTCTGATATTACATAGATTGTATTCATATACATATCTTCACGTAAAAATCTTTAACCACGCACCATCAATTTTCTATTTAATTTCATTAAATAGGAATCATATTTTCCAAAATTTTGAATATGATTTGTATGATCTGAATTGTAAAGTTGAGATTAATTTTAAAATATTTTTCAGCAAAATAAAAATCTTCCATTTTTTCTGCTCGTATTATGAATTTTGTTAAGGTAACAGTCCTCTTTACTATGTGTTGACATTTATAGGTTTTTACCTACGGTTGTAACCTTGTAATGCGTGTAACATTAACAAGGAAACTTGACCCCTGTGTAAGATTATATCACTCCCCTAATACCAATTCAAACTAATTTTAGTAAGTGTTTAAAGCCACGGACATGCCGGATATATACTTACCTGATTTCGTTTGATCTTGCCGATAATACAGGTAAATGCAGAGATATAAAGCACATTCTGTTCAATAACGTGTTAAAGGAACGCTTGTAAACACGTACATCAAAGAATGCCGTTACACTCACGGCTTTTGTTCTTTGTAGAAGTTCTGATTTACGCTCCAGTGTGAACTTCTATCGTACAAATGTATCCCAGTGCAAACTATTAGCAATACAAACGATTTACGCTTGTTCAATGTTACCCAGATTTTGATCACCAAACAATCAGTTCTTAAAGGTCGTCTACGACGTCCGAGTAAAATAAATGTGTTACTTTCGCTATTTTACAGTTACAAAGACAACTTAAAAATGTGTGTTTACCTCACAACGAACAGTCCATCAGTCAAGCTATAAGGTATCAATTACAATCACAACGATATGGAAGCATATACTACTAAGATACGAACGGGTATACTTATTGTTCTTCTTTCAATTTTCTATAAAAAAGGAAACGAGATTCTCTTTTTTGTGTTTATTTAACTTTTTTTTAGCTTATTTAAAGTTGGACTTGACATAAACAAAATGTGTATAAGACATAACGACAATATGGTGAACATAAACGTCGTATAATTCTTGACAAATTTTTAATATTTTTTGTATGTGTGAAAAAAGAACGGAGCCAACTCAATCCATACAAGGTATCGCGAGAATTCCATATAGTTGTGAAATAAGATTCCATCATATTTCTAAATGAGATCAATTTAAGAAGTAAAGTATACCGGACAACCATGGCTTCTAAACTATTTAACTTCGTGTGTAATTTATTGAAACATAAGACAAAAACAAGAACTCTCCGAACTCCCCTTTGAAAGACCAATTACGTATGTATTTAGCAGTTATATAAATATAAAAAAACACGTTTTATTCCTAAACTTAGCTATGTGCTTATTGAAATCTTCACTTTGGTTAGATAAATAATTAAACAAACATAAGTATATAACAACGTGACTAAATTTGATTTCAACAGTACCATTATATCAGCACGCCCAAGAGGTCTTAATGTTTACCGTCTACTGTTGTAGTAAGCGGTGAGGTCTCCCAGTCTAAAAGGACACTCTGGGGTAGGCAACTGGATTCCATCTAGTGTCATTTGGTTTAATGAGATGATACAGTGACAATGGAACGGTGCTATCACTTTGATATGGAAAGAAAATTACTAATTGAGAAATTAATAATTAAACAAGTTTCACCGCAAATATTTGTCGCTAAAATCAAGCGAATAAGGTCTCTGGGTACGCTTACATTTTATATGTACCTGCACTTGATGTCGCGTAAACAGACAAGGACAGCTGACGGGCTAATTATCAAGTGAAAGAAATTGTTTTAATGTTCACATTCCAACACTTATCAGAAAGTCCAACTATAGACAATTATACGTTTACACACTTCTAAGCTAAGTTCACATTCCAGCAAATTATACAATATCTATAAACGAAATGGGGGTTATACAAGGGTGACATGTAACAAATAATTTAATTAAACAAATAAAGTCGTAAAAATCACACATTTAAAACATACTACCTAGCAGAGACAAATTGTAACTAAAATTACGAGAACCACAACCACTGTTGAAATGAAAAAAAAATATACATGTTGCATTAATTTGTACCATTTGGCTATTTCCTAATACACATAGGTATTTTTACCATTCAAAAGTGATACACAGGTGTGTGTAAAAAGTTGTTACATATGATGTGAAAGTGTGAATTATGTGTTGAAAGGTGTAATATGAAGGTGTGTGTATTATGTGTTGATAGGTGTAATTAAAAGGTGTGTGTATTATGTGTTGAAAGGTGTACTATGAAGGTATGTGTATTATGTGTTGATAGATATAATATGAAGGTGTGTGTATTATGTGTTGATAGGTGTAATATGGAGGTGTGTGTATTATGTGTTGATAGGTGTATTATGAAGGTGTGTGTATTATGTGTTGAAAGGTGTACTATGAAGGTGTGTGTATTATGTGTTGATAGGTGTAATATGAAGGTGTGCGTATTATGTGTTGATAGGTGTACTATGAAGGTGTGTGTATCATGTGTTGAAAGGTGTATTATGAAGGTAAGAGTATTATGTGTTGATAGGTGTAATATGAAGGTTTGTGTATTATGTGTTGATAGGTGTGATATGAAGGTGTGTGTATCATGTGTTGAAAGGTATATAATGAAGGTGTGTGTATTATGTGTTGATAGGTGTAATATGAAGGTAAGTGTATTATGTGTTGATAGGTATACTATGAAGGTTTGTGTATTATGTGTTGATAGGTGTGATATGAAGGTGTGTGTATTATGTTTTGATAGATGTAACATGAAGGTGTGTGTATTATGTGTTGAAATGTGTAATATGAAGGTGTGTGTATTATATTTTGATAGGTGTAATATGAAGGTATGTGTATTATGTGTTGATAGGTGTAAATGAAGGTGTGTGTATTATGTGTTGATAGGTGTAACATGAAGGTGTGTGTATTATGTGTTGATATGTGTACTATGAAGGTGTGTGTATTATGTGTTGATAGGTGTAAATGAAGGTGTGTGTATTATGTGTTGATAGGTGTAATATGAAGGTGAGTGTATTATGTGTTGATTGGTGTAACATGAAGGTGTGTGTATTATGTGTTGATAGGTGTAATATGAAGATGTGTGTATTATGTGTTGATAGGTGTACTATGAAGGTGTGTGTATTATGTGTCGATTGGTGTAATATGAAGGTGTGTGTTTTATGTGTTGATAGGTATAATATGAAGGTGTTTGTATTATGTGTTGATAGGTGTGATATGAAGGTGTGTGTATTATGTGTTGATAGGTGTAATATGAAGGTGAGTGTATTATGTGTTGATAGGTGTAACATGAAGGTGTGTTTATTATGTGTTGATAGGTGTAATATGAAGGTGAGTGTATTATGTGTTGAAAGGTGTACTATGAAGGTGTGTGTATTATGTGTTGAAAGGTGTTATATGAAGGTGAGTGTATAATTGTTGATAGGTGTAATACGTAGGTGTGTGTATTATGTATTGATAGGTGTAATACGTAGGTGTGTGTATTATGTGTTGATAGGTGTAATATGAAGGTGTGTGTATTATGTGTTAATAGGTGTAATATAAAGGTGTGCGTATTATTTGTTGATAGGTGTAATATGAAGGTGAGTGTATTATTTGTTGATAGGTGTAATATGAAGGTGAGTGTATTATGTGTTGATAGGTGTAATATGAAAGTGAGTGTATTATGTGTTGATAGGTGTAACATGAAGGTGTGTGTATTATGTGTTGATAGGTGTAATATGAAGATGTGTGTATTATGTGTTGATAGGTGT
>JAUMGZ010162825.1:0-16036 GCA_032359645.1 Pododesmus macrochisma
TAGGCATTTACTTGACGTTTGTAGCTGAATTTGGTTAATTGAAATGTATCAATTTGGAGAATATTACAGCTTTAAAGGGCAGTGGTAACAAACTTTCAATTAGTTCTATGTTGCTTATCTTAGATCTCCCTACGAAAATGCAAGTTGTTAAGTTTTACGCAGTTTAAACTAAACTGCGATATTGCGTCTGTTGAATATCGGAGGGGGAATCCCAATGATATGCGTGTGGAAAGTCTCCAATATGTCCATACTTACGGCCATCTTTATTTTCTTTGCCGTACAAGACCGACCACGTGTGTTCCTAAAATTTTATGTTATTGCAGACTCCAGGAAAATCTAACATTTCTTTTAAAAAGCATTTGAAAATATAACGCAAATAACCAATTTCAAATGACAACCATCTCCACCATTTTGAAAATTGTAGAGCACTTGTTTTCCAATGGGCAAATATTGATACATATACCTACATGTAATTGTAATTTGTAGCGCAGTCACGTAGACAACGTAATAATCAACAATTAATATTACTGAACACATTGGAAGTTTAACAAGTTTAATTTAATCTAATACGTGTATCGTAAATTCAAGTAATGAAGTACCTGTATACCTAACTGTTCAAAACTCATATTTAAAAATACAGTCACGCGTCTGTCTCAGAAAAGGTTGTCTACAATTGTTTGTTTTCGTGCTCATTTTCCTTGTTGTAAGTGTTTACAAGTTGTTTTAACATACATTTTGGACTATTTGGAGAACAATTTGTGGTTCCCTGTTTTAATGTTTAACATTGTGTGTCTGAACAGAAGTGTGATTGATGCACTAGGTCATTTTGAACTGATCTTCTCCGCATCAAATAAACAAGTATTTACAATAATTGTGTTTACAAACTCAACTATGACAATCAAAAATGTATCTGCATTATATATATAAATACTTGACAGATTTTGTATGCAAATATTGAGTGTCCATTTCTGACTTCTAATTATTTGAATTTTATTGAATTATAAGTACATGTAATATCATTAACATTTTGTTGCTATTTTAAGCCCTTCGTATTTTCATTTTATGTGGCTGATTTTCGATAATTTCGCTTTGTCGTGGTGACGCGTTGCACATGTTATAGGCGCATTTACGACAGCACGACAAAAAGTAGGACGCAATCCCCTACCGAAGCTTTACATCTTCAAACTTTGTAACTTATATTTTGATTTGGTTTCTTCTTAATCATTGTTTAATAAAAATACCTACACACTTAAACTTACATTATATCAATGCGCTATTGATATCTAGTCGCATCGTTGTACCGCCCACGTGTGTTAGTACGTCATGGCCACTCTTAATTTGTGTTGCTATATATATTTTGATTCCAATTTCCTATTTTGAATGCGCGAACATCAAAATGGTTAACCAGCAATTTTATCTTTTATTAGTGTAAGGGTGTGGGTTTTGTCTTTTATTAACTTCGGATCAGTCCAGCCTCTTTATGGCTTTTTTAGCTTTATTTATCTAGGTTTTGTCTATTATTAATTTATTCTCAATTTGATTCGAAGCTTGACATTGGGGCATGCGCGAGGTCCTCTCTCTTAGTTGATTGGTGTGACGTCCTTTTAAACTCCCGTTTCGCTTTGTACATTCATTCTAATGGCGACTTTTTGATGACGCTTTTGTTTGTTAGTTAAAAGCCTTTGTTCTGTACATTCCTCTTCTTCTTGTTTAAACAAGGTCTTGTCTATTCTACTTTCATATGTTTAATTTGTCTTCAGTGTCAATTGCTGCCTGTTGCTTCGGATCTAGACCTAGAATGCGGGCCGAGGGTATCTTACATAGTGTTGGTTCCTTTTGTGGATATCATATTTATTGGCGGCATGTTTCAGTTTGCAATTTTGTATTCCTTTAGTTTTTGATACCTTAACTTTACCATAAAACTTTGGTACCTTAACTTTACCATAAAACGTTGGTACCTTAACTTTACTATAAAACTTTGGTACCTTAGCTTTACCATTAGTCTTTGGTACCTCAACTTTACCATTAGTCTTTGGTACCTTAACTTTACCATTAGTCTTTGGTACCTTAACTTTACCATTAGTCTTTGGTACATTAACTTTACCATTAGTCTTTGGTACCTTAACTTTACCATTAGTCTTTGGTACCTTAACTTTACCATTAGTGTTTGGTACATTAACTTTACCTTTAGTCTTTGGTACCTTAACTTTACCATAAAACTTTGGTACATTAACTTTACCATTAGTCTTTGGTACCTTAACTTTTCCATTAGTCTTTGGTACATTAACTTTACCATTAGTCTTTGGTACCTTAACTTTACCATTAGACTTTGGTACCTTAACTTTACCATTAGTGTAGGATCGGGGGCAGAACTGTCATTGTATGACAGGTGATCATTTTTAATAATGGCTATATGATATGTAAGGATATTTAAGTAATTATATTCACATTCTATACAGAGAGTACAGAGGAAACTATATACTTCAGAACTAAACCTCAACAATGGTTCACATGCTGTTTTAGGCTGGTACTGTACATACAAGTCAACTAAAGGTCACAACACTGTTGTCAACTATAATATCATATCCTGTTGTGAGATGTTTGTCTTAACACAAATATTTGCGGTTAGCTAAAGGTGGATAAAACAATTCACTATTGTATCGTATATAGTGGTCACTTTACTTAATTACTTATCATTACTCATGTTTGTCGATCATTTAACATTAGTACAGCGATGAGAAATCGTGCTTTCAACCATACACAGTTTCGTCAAAAAACAAAAGGTATGATACTGTGAGAGCGTGCCGCATTTCCCTTATTGTTGTACAATACAACGATGATTCAGAGGGATCAGCTACCGAAAGAAAACATCAAAACATATTAAAACGTGACGGAAAACAATTACACGTGCGAGGTTAGGTACCAGAACGGTTGATATTCCACTGCGCATAATCTTGCCCACCGCATATCACCGGGTCACTTTTTTAAGCTTTATATGGACGATGCATGAAATAGTACATTTGTGGGCGTGATATAGCAGACTTCCCAGCCCTAGGCGAATTTCAAAGAAGCCCAAAAGTAAATAAACATTTATTGGCAATCTTCATTTAGAAAGGAAATTGCCTTGAGACGAATACAACAATGCAAACTTTCAGTAACCAAGGACACTTTAGATTGGTGCCCAATAAGGTAAGAGGGACAGCAACATCATCACCGGAGAATTCTAGAAATCTGGATAGTACCGGAAGACTGCCTACTCTTACCGAATTTTCATGGATATCTTCATCGTGTGTAGGGTTGAATATTCCTGTATGCGTACCGCCAACTTGGTTTCCCATCCGAAACAATCCAGTTATCCTCGAAGAGCGATCGTTTCCTGCCATGAATGTGTCAATAGCCGAAATTGCTCTCTGATGTTCAAAACATTCCACGATGGCCTCCAATATTTTATGATGTATTCAAATGTGTTTTTATTGCCATTTAATGTTTCTTGGTGTTCATTCTTTATCAATGTGCATATGGTACAGAGGGTTTGTATGATAATGTGAACGAGAGAAGTACCAGGTGAGTGATAACATTTCGGTTTAATCAAAATATATTTATTCGGCAAGGTTAAATAGATTAAACCCATCTACTGCGACTGCTTTGAAAAACAATCAAAAGCAAAATTAATTTCGGAACATAAAATTCAGCAGATTTGCACCGATACCTATCAATCATATACTCCTGTCAATCAGTTTACCTATCAATCATTAAACTTTGTCAAGGAGTTCGTGATGTACATCAAACAAACATGTGTAAATTTAAACTTTTTAAACTTGCAAAAAAAAGTTTAAATAGCTTTTTTTCTAGAAAAGTTTGACGCCAGGCATGAAGTTATTAAAAATCCTAAAATTAATCTCAAAGAGATTTATGATTAATTACTACTCAAAGGAGTCAATTATCATATAGATTTATATCAATTTACTACATCTTGATCAATTACAAGCGTACTTGAGAATATACGTTTGATGTGACAATCAATAGGTCGAGAGACAGAGGTGATGAATTATAGGCTGTTCACACTTGTGATAAACATGTGATATTTATGTAACAAATGATAAAATGTTATGAACTAAGATGCACTTAAATATGACTTTTTATATACATACAGTGTAGGTATGTCGAGGATAAAGTGACGTTGCTTACAGAAATAATTACGCAATCTGATTAAAACAGATCTAGTTTGTTTGTTTGTTTTAAATAGGGCTTAACGTCACGTCCAGAAATTGTCATCGATAGTATGACAAAAGACCATGGGAGAAAAACCAAAAGATAGGACAGGAAGAGAAGCGGCGACAGGAACGGGAAACGAAAGGAAGAGATAGTTCAGAAAGAAGGATGAGCCCATGCAACGGCGTTTCAACAGCTCTAACTTGCTCCCGTTATTGAATGTCGCAGGGTAGATATGATGAACACCGATAGAAGTAGTTTTCGTGACCTTTCCAATCAGCCAATCAGCGAAGTGCTTTCAGAATCTTCGGTAATTGTTAAGAATTTTGCGCCAATGTATATAACTTTGATGTCATTTTTACGTTTACGTTGTTTGAATGGATAAGTCGTGTTTTTCATTACATTCACCTACAGTATTGCAGGTCCTTTCGAATCCATAACTTTAACGGCGCCTAGGGAATGTTCCTCACGATTACTTGACAACCACTCTTAATATTATAGCTGCGATTAAAAACTAGAAATCTTATTTATATGGTAAAAATGGCTCTAAAAATGGAGACAATGGTCCGAACACCTCCCGTTGAGTGTACTGTAGATATAACAAGTGTGTAAGTATTAATTTCCCGTTCATTCAAAAGGATTTACGTAACATCCTGATTATCGCTTCAAGTCAAGGTAGCAATTTTGACGCTCGATCCCAACGATCGTATTGAAGGCAAATTTTGATTAGACCAAATATTTCATAAATGTTCACAATTATTCAAACCTTAAGGGTCATGGTAACGACCTCTCCTATCGGTATTCCTCAGATCTACCCTACGACATACAATAATAGGAGCAAGTTAGATATGGTTTTAAGCAGGTTGATATATACGCCAACTGTTGCTCCTATTATATTTGTTCAGTATGTTTAATTTAGGCTTAACATAACTTCCAGAGTATTTCACCAATATCGTGACAAAAGACCGAAGAATAGAAAAAAACAACAATAGAAAGGAAAAGGGGCGGCGATAGGAACGGGAAAGCAAATCAATAGGGATAGTTCAGAAAGAAGGACGAGCCCATTCAACGGCGTTTCTGCCTACTCTTCTATCGAACTTTGCATGGGAATCTTTATCGTGCCAGGAGGTTAATAATCCCTGTACATGGAACCGTCAGATTAGCGTCACCTCCGAAGGACGTGCTAATCTTTGTCTGGCCTCTACCTTCCAACCTGTCTGACTTGGGTGACCGTAAAAGGAGCACAAGTTCCGCAAGCATACCTTTCCAGGTCTTCGAGACAACCAAACCTCCCAACCACGATAAGGTGTCAAGCACTGGGATTGGTCATTAGAAATGTATGTAGTTAAATTCAAATAGTAACTAAGCAAGAACAAACCCTTAATTCCAAATAATTTTTTTGAAGTAAGATCATGGCAACTTTCGTTGACAATTTATGTAACTCGCCCGAATCTACAAAAAAGAAAAGATACATACCGTCTAAATTGGAGAGACTGTCAACCAAATATAATATAAAAATGCAATCTGAAATATTCCTCCTATAAATATAATATGTATTAGAGGACAGAGTCAATGAGACACCCTCGTCCCGAATTCCAACATCATGGTAAATCAAAGGTTCAACGCCAAAGAAGGGGGGGGGGGGGTAGAATGTATTAAATACGCAAAACCAAGACCATATTCAAAGGCTGTAAATCCATGAACATCGGCAAATAAAAGGAAGACGAACACAGATAAAAGAACAACCAAATATACATATATTAACTAAAAATGGAAGCATTACGAACTCCTATTAAAAAAAAACTAAAGGCGAAACCAGGTGCTAGCGATATGGTAAGTGTTTCCTGCTACACATGTGTCATCCGCCGCGGTGCTTCTGTTTCATTGCAACATCTGTTCAAAGAAGAAGCATATGTCAAAATAAAAATATGACACTTCTATAGTGACGAAAGAGCAAAAGAGACCAACTATTAACAGGATAGAAACAGACGCAGCAACATTATCATGAAAGCAAAGACGTTAAGATAATGCGACAAGTGGTAAAAAATCCATGACCACATTCTACATATTAAATTATATTATATTATATTATATAATCAAAGACGGACGGACGGACGGACGGACGGACGGCTGCCTGTCTGACTTACAATTAAGAAAGTGGGGCAGATTATTGTAACCGAAAAGTCAATCAGTGAAGTAAAATTTAGAATACAGTATGAAGCGAAAAAAATGACTGGGAGTTAAGAAACTCAAACTATGACGTAGGAATCATGTCTATGATCTTGATGGCGGCCATAAAACTTTCTGACTGCAGAAAGTCTGGGCTGTGAATAACCCTGTCTCAAAAGCTTGGATGTCAACAGCAATCTTCTAGTGACAAAGTCTTGATAGTGAAAACAGGCTCTTAGATATCGAATTAGCTGTGACACGTAAACACCATAAGCAGGTGAGTTAGGTATGTTTCTGACTAAGAATGGTAAGTTGACTATGGGAACACTGAAGTCGTTACGTTTGTCATGAAGTTTAGTAGAAAAGGTACCATTCGTGTCGAATTTTAGTAGGAGGTCTAAGTATGAAGCAGAAAAGTCGGTGTTATTTGTGTCTTTTATTTTGAGTACCGGAGGATATATATTATGTTCACGTAGTCACCGAAATGTTTATACTTCAATGACAAACGGTATATGTGTAACCAAAAGGGAAATTAAAAGACTTTGCCAAAGTCTTTCTCTTGGAACTCCGTAGTTGCTAGCATGCGATATAGTAGTGTAAAGTGTGGAGAAGTCGTATGTTCTAATCGATGATGTGGAAGATAGCGATTGTGAATTTAGAATTGCAATGCGTTGAGAGTATGCATATCTGATTCACTCCACTACCTGAATATGCTTGAGTATTAGCACGATGCTAATGACGGACGAAAACACGCCCAACAATAATATGAAATTGTCTTGCCAAAATTTTAAATGATCGCGCAGTCAAAATAGGAATTCCTATAAACCACAAAGTGAATAAAATGACAAACATAGAAAAATGTCGCACAAATATTCAAAACCAACTACCACAGGATTAGCTTCAGACGCTCATTCATATGAAGTAATTGGTATTGTTGGAAATGATAAGTGGGATTCAAACATTTCTATAATGTCTGTGGAATGAAGGATTACACAGTAGTAAACGTATTTTCAAAAAATTTATTGAGACTGGCTGAAGTGTGTGTGTGTGTGTGTGCGTGCGTGCGTGCGTGCGTGATCTGTTGAATTTTCAACTCATAAATTGTTTGCAGGTTCATGATTCAATGACTGATAGAAAATGGAAACTACGAAAAAACAAAGAGGATATCCAAAAGACGCAAGTCCATGTACACGGGATGGCGCATAAAAGGAAAACGTGGGACGCACATAGAAAAGAACAAATGTACAATTAGAATGCCAAATGGGTGGGAAAACTGTGTGTTTGTTTGTTTGTTTAATAAGGGCTTAATGTTAATGAGTATTTCATCAATATCGTGACAACAGACCAAACACCAAACAAAAGGACAGGAAGTAAAACGGGGAACATCACGAACTTTGTTTTATTGTAAATTAGTAGCAAAAGCAGGAATTCGTGAAGGAGTAAGGGTTCGATGTGGCACCTGTCGTGATGCTTCTGTGTCAATTCGAAACCCTTTCAATGGGAACAAATGGGTAAAACATACCACCATAAGAATCTGTCATGAATATCTTGACGAATGACTAAAGGAGAAACACCATTGACAGGATTGGAATAGAAGCAGCAACTGTATCTGGACAGCAAAGCAGTGAAGATAGTCAACAGGAAGTATTGCTTGGGCTCATCCTTCTTTCTGAACTACCCTTTTTACTTTGTTTCCCCGTTCCTGTCGCCGCTTCTCTTCCTTTCCTATTGTTTGGTTTGTTCTCCTTTGAACTTTGTCACGATATCGATGAAATACTCTGAGAGTGACGTTAAGCCCTATTTCAACAAAGATTTAGAAGTAAGAACGGATGACCGCATACTACAGCCAAATGACATTGATATTATTAAACATAATCAAAATGAGATGGAAGTGAAGAGAAATATTGAAAAGACCAATAATAACGATCTAGAACTGTACATAGCAAGCTAGCAATTCGAAAAACTAAGACGATATTCTAAAGCCGTAAGTCCAAGGACATGGGCATACAAAAAGAAAAACGCTGGCCGCACGCAGAAAAATAACCAAATATACATTTATTAACTAAAAAAGGAAATATCACGAACTTCTATTGAAAAAAAAAAATAAAAGCAAAACCAGGTGCTCGCGATATGGTAAGCGTTTCCTGCTACATATGACGCATACAAATATTGTATAAGGGACAAACAATTCAACCATTTGTGAGGCACAACTGCTTTTTACACCTTTGAGATTTAGTGATAAAGTTTTACGTTATGTACGCACACACGGTTCTACTATACCAAATAGAAATGATCTGTTGCTTTGCCGTTTCTTTTCAAATGATAAATAATTTATGTTTTAACAACTCCAGAAGTAGAAAGAGTTAGATACATGGATGACAAGGCCTTTCCATCTATCAGTGGTATTATCATAGGTGCAGCAAAACAACACATCCTTTTTATTAGAGTTCAACTAATTGTTTTAGCTAAAATCACATGGGTTTATTATTATTTTTTGCTCAAATTTATAAAAAATAAACGCCAGTTTGAAATATCTTGAGCGACTCACTTATGTTTTTCTTCCTTTATAAAAAGTCAGATACTGCAAAAAAAACTTAATTCCTTCAATTATATGATTAAAATTCGATATTTGTTTACAAAAAATAGAATGCAGGTTTTATGTCATAAATTTCAAAATACTGTCAAGAGAATATATGTGAAAGATGCACAACCTTTGGAATAATTAGATAAATTGAAATGCGAAAGTACAAGAAAAGAAAAAATTATAGCGGTAATTGCCGACCTAGAAATGCAGCTCTGTGACGTACCAGAGAAAAATGTATTGAGGTCAAGGCAGAACTTAATTAGCATTGCTTTAGTATGATGCAAAACGGTAATTTGGAAAATGCGTATTTACGGCTTAAGCGGGGATCGGTGTTAACATTGATGTTGTTGCTCCTGTTGGTTAATTAATTGAATTAATGCTGACATACACATATTGATTATGTACAGGTGTGTGCTACATTCAACTTTCCCATTCAGAAATTTTAAATCTATTTAGATTTATTCCTACACTTGATCAATGAAAGGTCATAGTATTGACACTGTTGCCTTTCAAATGTCAGTCATTTGTCATTTAATTTCTAAGAAGTGCCAGACCACAGTAAATAAACAATTAACATATGACAAAAATACAATAATAATCCTTTTTCATCTTGAACTCATGGGCGTCACCCCTTTATTAATGTGTATTGGTATTACATAAACTTATGAATTATATAAATGTCAAACCTATATATAAGTTAGAACATAACTCGTCAATAGTTTAATCTAACTCACGATTACTCCTCCCCAGATTTTGACGCGTTATTACGGTAGGGGAGATGTTGCCTCTGTGGCTTGAGCTTAATTTCTGACAGGGTGAATGAAGTCCAAGGTCAGACAGATTGAAATGTAGAAGTTACACATAGATCGGCACGTGGCTTGGAAGGAACGCTTAGCAGGTGGTCCAGTGTACAAGGGTTGTGGAAACCCCCCTGCATAATAAAGATCCCCATGTTAAGTTCGACAAGAGTAGGTTTGTAACGTTGCAGGAGTTCATCTTTCGTTTCTTCTTTACTCTTTCATCACTATAGAAGTGACATATTCTTATGGTGATATAAGCTTCCTTTTTAGAGTGGAAAGGGTCGCTATTCACCGGAATGACACGGAAGTATCGAGGCGGGTGACGCATGTGTAGCAGTAAACACTTACGATATCGCGTGCACCTGGTTTCGCTTCTATTTTTTATAATAGAAGAACACGTGTTTTTTGTTTTGGTTAATAAATGTATATTTGGTTATTTTTCTGTGTGCGTCCAACGTGTTCCTTTTTTGCCCATGTCCATGGATTTCCGACTTTTGAATATCGTCTTGGTGTTTCGTATTTACTACTCTTTCTGTGTTGTCTACAGTGCTTAACTTTTCCTTATCTGTAATTGCTTCTTGTCCTGTCCTATCACTTGACTTATATTTTTTGAAGAAGGGATTCAGATTTGTCAAAGCTAGCTTGACAACCAAGGAACATAACTAGGGAGCCAAACTTAGGGGTAGGAATAGACCAAATTGACTAAATCTCTTTTTTTATAAAATAATCAAGTGCCAAAAAGAATTTTATGGATTTTTTAACCAATGAGCCAATGGGCTTCTTGTATCATCAGTCTGTTTATGGTTTAAAACAATAGTAAATCGAAAAACCAAGACGATATTCTAGGCCTTAAGTCCATGGTCATTGGTAAACAATAAGAAAACGTTGGACGCACAGAGAAAAATAAACCAAATATATATTTATTAACAAAAATTAAAAACATTAATGTCAAACATCCTAAATAAAACAAAACATTTAAATGCATTATGTAGACAAAGTACGTCACACCTGTATGATTATCGATTGCTGACGCTGTATGATTTTTTTTTATTTCTTCACTCTGTTTATGGTTAATCAATTTCATGCATCAGGAATAAACAGACATTGATAAACATACAAAAATTTAGTTACTTTTCAATAATGCATGCTATCTGTCGGATCATCTGTCATTTATTTGCATGAAATAATCACTAAAATACAAAATATGTATAAATTTTATAAAGATCATAGTGTAGTGCATTGGTATTCAGAAGTATGATTTATGAGACGATAATTTCTTTAAACAAAACAAGCCACATATAAGGCGGCGAATAGTCTGTAAATAATTATATGTAATTGTATTAATTATGCACTCGACCTTTAGTACTGTTATGCAATATATTTCATGTTTGTTATGATATGTACATGATGTTATTTATACAAATAAGAAACTGTTTGTCGTGCAGGATAAGTATGAGATATTATACAACTGTTTAATGCCTTCCCATAGTATAGTCAAAAATAGTTGATAAATTATTGGGTAAATTATTTTGACTATACCATGAGAAGGCATTAAATAGTTGTTTTATTGCATAATCATGGAAAATACCAAGCACACTTTTAATGAATCTTCAACTTTATTTGATCCTAATTTACACGAATTTTGACGAAAACTAGATTGGCCAATTTGAACACGTTATTTACAATGTTAAGTTACATAAATACAGAATAAAAAAAGTGCATTATGGAATAAATATAATTGTAGAATACCATCAATAGACAATCAACATGATGTAATGTAGAAAATTTACGCTGTAGAATAAAAGTCAATTTACTGCAAAGCTCAGGTTTCTATAGAAAGGGTATCACAATTTTACGAGTTTTTAAAATTAAATTAGTCATAACCTTACAGTGAAAATGTCACTTTTTTCAGTAGCAACTGACTTGAGTCATCATTTTGCAATAAAAGGGTTAATTTTCAAGGTTGACAAATGAATTGGTACTATTACTTTACAGCGGGTCACTTTACTTCTTTACACCAACGGAAAGGCTTGTCAACCCATTTAGGCCAAGGCACCTAGAATTCTGTCTCAGATGTTCGAATTTGGTTTTACTAACAGTAAGGAAGAACGGCATCTGAAAGAGAGAATATTTGTTTTAAAAACATCACCATAATGACATTTATTCTAACCCCTCATTGGGAATCTAACATCACAACTCTAGATTTCATCCATAACCTCTACCAAAACCTATGAATTATTCATGCTTTTAGATATTATACATGTACAACGTTAAAAGTTTAAATCCAGTTTTAAAGACTGCAAGGTTCATTTTTTATGAATGACAATCGCCAATATGTTGTTGTTAAACTAAAGTCGCGACATAAAATGTGTCCAAAAAGAGTCGCGTGCTGCACAGAAACACAGAAGTCAATGCTCATTTTTTGTCATATTTATTTAATTCTGTGTTTGGAAGCGTTCAGGTACAATTGTACCGACTTCATTGTACTGACATGCATTTCCGGTTTGCGGTTAAAGACAATTCATAATACATAAATAACAATGTAACATGCGACAAAGGACAAACGAGATTTTTAGAGCTTAGTTATGATGGCATGGCAGTGAATGGTAGAAAGTCATTACACCTTGACAATAACATAAAGCAAATCCTAAACAGAAAAAGTCGTTCCTACGATATATCATATTTAACGGTTCTTATTGAATTAATTCAAATGAAATTCTACAGTCTTGTATTGAAACATTTATTTTCGTACTCTACTCTACTCTTTTGTTTTGTTGTTTTCTACTCTTCTCTTTCTAACTTAGGTGGCTCATACGGAAACCTCCAGAGGGCTAGCATATGTACAAAGCTTTCCTGATTAGTGACGCACTGAAACCTCCACCCAACGTGAAGTCTTGCACTAGAACAGCCTTCTCACACCATATAATTACAAAATTACAAATTATCGCTTTTCATATTTTCTTAAAATAATTTTGAAATGTGGATTTTTCTTATTTATATTGATTTGACACCATTTTCTGCGTGATATATTTGCAATTGAATCTTTTAACTTACAATTTTATAAATACGTGTTATGACACATTAAAACATTCTTCGAGATGCGACCTGGGATGCCTGGTTCAATATTAACCGGATTTAACCACATCTTCCAAAAAGTTTGAAATAGCCGACTTTTTCGTTTTGACGTCTCTTAGCCGATTTTACGTTTAAATTTCATTTGATTTAGTAAATTGATATTGAAATAGGTGTTTTATAAAAAAAAAACCACACAAAAAAAAGGTGAATAATTGTTGAAAAGCTTTTCTGCATCGCTTTATCGAGAACGGTGTCACTACTTTTCATGGTCGTTTGACATCGTTTCCTACAATAACATAATTTGTTTACACCTATTCTCAACGATGTTATTCAACATTCCCTGTTTATATGTTTCATTGCAGTGCTTGTTTGTTTTTAATTATGCAGTTAATTTACTGTATAATCTGAATGTAAATTTATGTCAAGAATGTGATGTTTATTTGGGCAAGTCCAACAAATGACATTTCAAAAACATGGAAAACAACACGTCGCAGAAACACATGGCATAAATGAAAAAAACAGACAAAAGAAAACTTTCTGCCATACATGCATCAACTGCTTTGATTTATCCGTGGCATTGTCACATTGTCAATCAGGTATGTAGCAGCCAACACCAAGTATTCAATCAAAGACGCATCACATGTACATGGCTTATGTGAAATGGTAGAAGACAAGAAGAAATAGGACTGTTATGACCTTAGGTTTTAAATGTTTTGCTTTCATGACTTGTTTTACGTGCTATTTTGGTTATCCTCTAATATTTTATTTTTTTATCAAACGGTGAATCGAATGCTCATAAAGTACACTCGGAGATTGGAACATGTGCATACACATTGTTAGTTCCTGCTCTATTATCATATAACATAATGAAGTGCTTATTACCACGCCCGCCGATGATTTAAGCTGATGACACGTTACCTGTGACATAGAGGCGACAAGTATAGTATATGCATATCGAAATGTCTGGCAAACAGATGCAAGGTTATACAATCTTCGCTCTAAATTTATGTCTGAGAAATATGAAAATAAGATAAATTGTTTTCTGAAAACATGTCACGGATAAACGTCCTAGTTCCTTGGCATTTATGGAATAATTTCAAAGGTCTTTGACCTCGTGTACAAACTTTTAGATTTTTATTTTCATTTCAATAATTAAGGAATACTCATATTACAAATTTGGTTTATAGATGTATAAAGTAAGTTTGGATGATGAGTTTCCTTATAATTCAATTACCTGTTCTTTAAGTATATATTTCCTTGTGTTATTTTCTTTAATTCTGGTGCTGAATTGTTTGATGCAGCTGTTGTTGGTTTGTCAATTTCTCTCGTTCTGGTGCTGAATTGTTTGATGCAGCTGTTGTTGATTTGTCAATTTCTCTCGTTCTGGTGCTGAATTGTTTGATGCGGCTATTGTTGGTTTGTCTATTTCTCTCGTTCTGTTGATTCCACTCGTCCTGGTTTTTTTTTTTTAAATATTGAAAACTGTAAAATGTAGTAACGTTGTCACACAATACGTCAATTAAGTAAAACTAGATCGAATCAAGTGCGAATTGTCTTGCAGAATGATTGTTATCCTCGTGCTGCATGACATGTTATTAATTCCATTTTCTTATTCATTCAGATTGTTTTCGAAACCAAAAGCATTATATATTGAACATTGGAAATCGATATTGTATAGTCATAATTGAAGAATACAAAGAGAGTGACATATGCGTTTGTGCTTGCGTTTATGTAATGCTGATGTAACTCTGCGAGCACACTGATTGTTCATCATTGTCATTTTTCATATACTTATCTTAATGTGGAATCTATTAATTTACCACGTATAAGCCACTGTTTTCAGGTTTATGCTACTAGGTTATGTCCCATAGTCATGTTTCCAATTGCCTTTTGTAAATATGTATAAACATTTTACTCTTTAGATTTTTATTGACAAATGATATAGGCGGTTAGTTGTTGAGGTGATTTACAGCGCCATGAAGTATATTTATTAAATTCTTAAATGTATGTCTGTACTTCTAGTCTCATGCGGGAAGTGAGAATGTTGAGGCCTCATTAACCGGTTTAACCACATCGCCTGGTTTCGTGCTAGGTTACCGTCCTAAGTCGATCAGCATGGTTTACTAGTCTTGATAATTATTCTAATGTCGATTAAATTAATTACATTCCGGTGCTTCATTGATTGACGCAGCTATTGTTTGTTTGTCAATGTCTCTCGTTCTGTCGACCCTATTCATACTGTTTTTTTTAAAATTCAAATTTATGTAATTTGTAAGAGCCAGGTGGCTGAACGCATAAGTTATCAAGTTATTCAGGTTGCATTTTTGTGTTCTTATCAAAAGAACGGAGAGGCTTTGTAGAATACTTTTAGTAGCAACTAAAAACCAAGTCGATAATCTAAAGCCGTAAGTACATGGACATTGGCATACTAAAGGAAAACCAATAAGTAAATTTTAGCAACGGTTATAAAAAGAAGTTCTGTACAACGAAGTAGAGTATCAATTACAGGTAGTTCTGAATATAAGTCAATGTGTAGAATTACGATATACTTACCTGACGCAAGTTTGTCTTCAATGCGCCTGTGCATTCTCCGGGTCTAGCCGGGGTTGTATAAATATGAGACGGCTTTGCATCAATGTTTTGTCGTACCGATTTTGACACGAAACTCGTCAATCCTATGTCTTTAAAGAATGTACTTCATACAATAATACAATTTTATTATGATTGCGTTGTATTATTTACAAAATCGGTAACCAGTTATGCTTGTGATTAAAATTAAAATAATACTATATATGAAAAAATAAATATGTTCTTTAACTTTCTAATTCATATAAAGTTCAATTCATAAACAGTCAAGTTACGTAAAGTTAAACTGTTAATAGCGGATACATACTTTTCTTATATCATTTTAATTGAAACAAAATTTATGTTAAATTTGCACTCATTGTTGGAGGTATTATGGAAGCTTGAATGTCCAAATATCGTACTACAGTGGTTATTTGCATTTGGAGACAAAAACATAACACGTCTTCTACATTTCAATTCTGCATTGTTTTGATAAGTTCTGTTTTACAGCGCTTTTTTTTCCCTCTGTGTGTATTGCTTTTAGGTTTGTCATAACATTCATATTCACGGCGGCCACGGCTCCAAATGAATAGAAACCACTTTATTGAGGAGTTATATGAAAATTGAAATT
>JAUMGZ010162836.1:0-16033 GCA_032359645.1 Pododesmus macrochisma
TCACACAGAGTTTTGGCTTCTTCCTCTTATAAATATCATATTTATCGGAGGCATGATTCAGGTTGCATTTTTGTATCGCAACAAATCCGAAAGATTTATGACGGGCAACGAGGTGACAAAGATGGCGACAACGACGATACCGGACAGTTAGGTAGATCAAAAGTCGTATGCTGATTTTTTGAAACTCTTAACAAAGTAGTTAATATGAAAAAACAAAACGGTAATCAAAAGTTGTAGGTACAAAGACATGGGCAGCAAAGGAAAACTTGGGACGCACACAGAAAAAAGAAATAAATATACATTTAATAACTGAGAAAGAAAACATCACGAACTTCTATCAAAAAACTAGAAGCGAATTCACATGTACATTGTCAACCGTAAGGGTTACAATTCTTCCATTACATGTTGATGTTACACTAATGAATGCTACACAGCCCGTTAGCGGAAACAATGGTTTGTGTTATTGTTAAAACAATTCATGTGAGTGTTAGCTTTACTACAGGTTTATTTGATCTATTTTGTTTATTTTTTTTTTAATTTTTACTTGTTTTCAGTCATATTTGTGCATTGTTTGCCTGGGCGTGAAGTTATATATGGTCTAAATAAAATGCATTATAGATTATAGATATGTACAGGAAATGAAGAGAAATATGTTTTCATGGTCATGTGTTTTGATATTTTGCTTTATTAATTCAATTAGTTTATAGCATATACGTCGATATAAAAAAAAATAATAAGATATGTTAATGGGGAGAACAAGAAAATCAGCTCATTTTCTAATTTCGTCCTTTCTTCGTAGAACAAGCTTCTTGATCTAATCTTATTTTGTCGATTTCCTGAATTTTAACTCTATACTTACTTCATTTGTAAATTGCTGAACGAGTCGTTTCATGATTTCTGAAATAAAACAAAGTGAATAGTTTTAGCAGTTCATATTGACAACGCAATAATAATCAGGCGTAATAAGTCATACTAGAACATTTAATCAAGTTCACAACAAAGCTAATCATTTCGTGCCCGTGTTACCCATATAAAATCAATCAAATATTACAAAAAGCTGTCGATGTGTATAAACGAATCAACGAGGACTGAATTATATATAAAAGCAAAAACCAAACAATTGGAATCAACGGAACAAAAGACATTGACAAACCAACAATAGCTTAATCAAACAATTCATTACTAGAATAAAACAAGAATCATGATATATCGTCACGACGATCCCCAAAGGATGTTTATTTATGCAGATCCGGACCGATTTAGGAGTGTCAATCAGTACGAAATCGTTCGCCTCTGTTAAACCGGTTAATGAGACCAAAACCTCCCTATATACTACTCGCATGAGACAGACAATTTTTTAATTTTTAAAAATTACACTTCATGACGCAGTTTCAACAATTCACATTCACATCAATTTTCAGTAAAAGAAATATAAACGAGTAAAAGACGTTTTTATTCGATATTTACAAATTGTGAATTGGAAACATAAAATTTTACGTAGCCAAGAAGTACTGAATGAATATTCGGCTAAAATATGGTTGATTCTACCAAGAAGTAGAGTCCAAGTATATGAAAAGTGACAATGATAAAAAATTAATTTGCTCGTATAGACAAATGAGCAACAACAAAACCAACCTAACCTGCAAGGATTTGCATGTGGACAACGAGTAATCTAGTAATGTGTTGGGGAAAAGCGCAAGAAATGGTTTAAGTAATGACTATGGTGTAAATCAGAGTGAGCTCAGAAATAATTGACAACGAAGAATCCAACTTTGAACTAAAAAATGTACTTGAGCCTTCTGGAAATATGGAGCTTTCCAATGAACAGTATAGTATGTCACATTTATCATATAACATTAATTAGAATCTTTCAGGAAAGTATAAATTGTCATTATAACCTATTTGCTAGCATTATGACTTACGTAGAATCACAATATGAAACAAATGAAGGTATGTAGGTGTTATCACTTGTAGTTTTAAAATTACAAATTTCTTTGCTAATCCTAAAAATGCTGGTGACTACAAAAGTTGTGGTACTTTCGGTCATTGTTGTTGCATCCTTTGTGGTCGGTTGGTGTTCACCGTGATTTGAATTGTAAACATCTCTGGAGCATGCATGATGTTTATGTATACATGAATTTCAGCCAATCAGATGTTGTTTTTGTATCAATTAGGACATAACATCACTTCCAGAGTATTTTACCGATATCGTGACAAAAGACCAAAGGCACAAAAACCAAACGTTATAACAAGAAGAGACTGAAGTTGTGACAAGAACAGGAAATCAAAGCAAAAGGGATAGTGCGGATAGAAGAATAAACCCATGCCATGGCGTTATCGCCTACTTTTTTTTTTAACTTAACATGGGAATCTTTTTGGAGTCATTTGGGAATTACTGTTCACGAGACCACCAGCTTAGCGTCCCCGAATAAAGAGCTGATCTTTTTTTTGCCTCAGCCCTTCAACCTGTCTGACTAGAGTGACCCTACCAGGAATACGAATTCCTACCAGCCTAGCTTTACAGGTCATTGAGACACCCAAACCTCATCACCACGATAAAGTATCAAGCAAATTATTTAGATGCAGACAGTCTAGCATAACTAAACAAGGATTGTGGATCATATGTTTTATCATTTTCACTTCTTGGTGTTATGTTGCTGCAATTTCTATTTGCCTAATACTGTTGTTTATATGCATATACATGTATTTAGATTTAACGTACATGTATATATATTTTGTATGAAGGAAAATGTTTCGGTGGTATATAATGCCGAAATATGTGTTAAACAAATTCGACTCTAAGATTTGTATTTTATGTATTCATATTTGTGTTCCAATAAAATGCTTTAAAAGATGTGTAAATATATGTTACATATATATGTTCGATAACTTGCCGGAAACATTCTCATTGATAGCATATTTATGCATATAAGTGTTCACAAATATGACAATTAGCAACACATATGAAAGTAGTAAATCGAAAAAACAAAGACGATATCTAAGCCGTAAGTCCATGGACATTGGCAAACAATAGGAAAACGTAGGACGCACTAAGAAAAATTAACCAAATAAACATAAATTAACTACAAATGGAACTTCTATTAAAAAAATAGAAACGAAATTAGGTGCTCGCGATATGGTTAGCGTTTCGTGCTACATATGTGTCACCCGCCGCGATGCTTCCGTGTCATTCCGGTGTATGGTAGCCCTTTCCACAGTTTAAAAGGGAAGCAGGTGTCACCATAAGAATAAGTCACAGTTATGATGACGATAGAGCAAAGGAGAAAAAATATTACAACATAATATATATATAGAGAAATAGAATTGTAAAAGGTTTGATCGGATATTGCAACGTTTGACTCCCGATACTCAGGGCGGTGTACGTAAAGCTTTCGTTTTAAAAAGACAATAAACGTGTGATGAATACGGGTGTTAAGAGAATTTTGTAGACGCAATTTAAATTTTAAAAAAGACCTGTTATTGATTAAAAACAATATAATTAAATGATTGTTTGTGAGGAGTCGCGTCATCGTTTATTTGTAATTTGATAATCAGTTGATTAAGGTGTTAACATTTAACAATTAAAATCAAATAGTTGCACACTGCGTACTATGCTGCAATGCTGCATTAAAGAATAACGATCATTATACTAATTTCAATTTAATAGTTTAATAATACAAAAATGCCATCTGAAACAGGCCCCAAAAATATGGTATTTCTAAGAGGAAATAGTCAATACTCTTGTATCAGAAACCCCCGTCCCGAACTCCAGATCTAGTTTCGAAACAGCCTTCATTAATGCACGCTATAGAGAAAATCAATTTTGAATATACAAGACCATCAAAGCTTAAAAGCCAAAGAATGGGGGAGGGGAAATTTACAATGGTAATGATTGACAAAACTACACCCCAACGGTAATACAAAATTATCTACAAAAAAATAAGCAATACCATATTTGAATATTGATCAAGACCACCTCAAAACGCACATTGCCATGAATATCGTTTTATTAATACGTGCACATCGAATATAGCCACACATCAGTATTAAGAATGGACATGCCTGGAAAAATCTGATATAAGGTGATTAAAGAGGGGACCAATTTACTTTTTCTTTCCATATTGCCCCAAACGGTCGAATCCATAATTTAGATGCCCTGTATATTATCAAATGTATTCCTCTGTACAGCTAATTTAAACACCATTGTGGTTAGCAAAGGCTGACTTAATGAATGAATGAATTAATCAATGAATGACAGCAACTACGGAATGGGATACTAAACACGGCAATTTAGATTTGGGTAAGTATGAAACGTGTCTCATTCATTATTCTCATACCTTCTGTAATGCGACACAAAAGTGATGACTTATTAACATTATTGTATACCAACCTATTCAAAACACATGACGAGTCCACTTATGTAAAGTAAGGGGTAATGGTATATGAATCTGACACTCAGGGAAAATGCAAAGAAAGAACAAAAACACACACAAATCAAGGCATTCGAAGCCAGCTCACAACACGGCACGACTTAAGACGTCCATTCGGTGAATTTGATATTTGGACGCTTGTGTTTGTGTGTTCAATTAGGGTATAACGTCATTTCCAGAATAATTCACCGATATCGAAACAAAAGACCAAACGCGTCTCATAATTCGTAATTTATGATAATCATAAAACAAGAAGAAATAAAATTAATGCAAGTACATACCTAAAGCTTTTTTGTCATTCTCGACCTTGGTTTGCTTTGCAGAGGTCGTCTGAAATATAAGTGATACAAAGAACATTAATGAAATCAACTTTTAAGTATTATGAACCAAAAGCCGACGGATGTCGTCAAACACAATGACAATTAATTGGGATGAACAGAAACAAAACATGTATAAACAAATACAAATATTTATTCAAAACGGAAACATCAAGACATTCTATTAAGCTAGTTAGCGTGTCCTTTTGTACATTTGCCACCCGACGTTATGATGTCAAATCGATGTAAAAATAAATAGATAGGTTGATAAATCTAAAAACTACCTCAGACATTTATATCACATTAGAATTAAACAAATTTATCTTTGGATGTTTGAAAAATATTTTTATATAAATCGTTACTCACCCCAAAGCTAATTGAAAAAACAAGTGCTATCACAAGCAGGGAGAAGCACATGCGCAAACTCATCTTCGACATCGAAATAAGCGGCACGTTAGTATATAAGAAGCGATTATGGACTGTCTTTAATAATGAACTACAGAGCATTTGATTCGATTATATATACACCATCAACGTAACGGTAATGTTATATCTGCGAGCACGATTTATTGCTATCAAAGATAATACGAATACATTGGTTATCTAACGTTTCCGATAGCTTGTGTTTCCAGCCAAACATATTATATTAAGACTATTTGATAGATGAAATTTCAGTTAGATAGTATCCTTCTATATTACCATATGTTCCCTCGTTTCAAAATATACGTTTGCATTCTGAGGTACAGCTGTTTATGGATAATTGCCAAGAGCAAACACAAAACTCGTGGTGCCGTATGAGTCGCAACTTTATTACAAGGACATTATTTGAAAATATTTATTTTGTCAATTGTACAGTCATGTAGTATTCATATTGATGTAAGCGGTTAGTTGTTGAGACGATTTACAGCGCCATGAAGTGTATTTATCAATTTTTTAACTGTATGTCTAGACTTAAGATTTTTTAGTATCATGTGGGAAGTGGGAAAGTTGAGGCCTCATTTACCGGTTTAACCTCACCGCCTGATTTCGTGCTTGGTGGCCGTCCTTAGTCGGTCCCTATGGATTACTAGTATTGAGGATTGCTGTGAAATAAATTTAATTTCTTACATTCTAGTGCTTTATTGTTTGATGTAGTACTACCTAGCTCGCGTTAACGGGAAATCCGGGCTTTTCGATCGCAAAGGGGCGAGCGGGAAGTTTACCGGTGGCCCCTAATTTTTTATAATATAGGAAAAAATAAAAATTAAATCGAATAAATATTCACAGAAAAAATACTTAACGCACAGATACATACATTATTCATTTAATTGATTAGATCTTAGAAAAAAATCAGTCAGTTAACAACATTCGATCGCACGCACACACACACACACACGCACGCACGCACGCAAGAGCAACCGCACACACACAGACACAGACATATGCAACTTTATTTTATACGCAGATACTTACATGCTTTATTATGTTAATTAAATTATTAAATTAACAAATAGCAGAAAGTTTACAACACGCACGTACGCACGCACGCACACACTCACAGAGTTAAGGTTATATTTTTGAAGTCAAATATATATTCCGAATACTAGTATCGAATATCAAAACAACTTCTCTTTTGGCATTTGTTTGATATTCGATATTCAATATTGAATAACCGTTGTCTTATCTGCTCTCTATTCACGATTTCTTTTGCGTCTGTTTTATGACGGTTGCTTCGGCGCTAGACCTGGAATGCGATACAGAATATTGGTTTTTTCCTCTTGTAGATAGTACATATATTGATTTAGTTAGCAATTTCATATATTGTTACACTGAATCTGTTTTAAGGAGTCATTGCTGTATGGGAGGCACTCATTTATTTATTCCCGGTTGATAACGTTCTGCTAGTTATTTTTTAGTTATGGACTTAAGAGGATACAGTTTAGTACTTACCTTATTCTAAATTATTGTGTTTGATGAATATTTCGGCTTATTGTAAGTAAACAAATCTGAAACATGCCTCCGATAAATATAATGTTTATAAGAGGAAAGATCCAAGACTCTGTGTGCGACACCCCGTAAGTAAGTCCATTAATCAGTTTGTCTTTTGGTAACTTTAAGTTCTGTATAAATTATAACGTCAACTTGCCATACACCGGAATGACATGGAAGTATCGCGGCGGTTGACATATGTGTAGCAGGAAACGCTGACAATATCGCGATCACCTGGTTTCGCTTCTTGTTTTTAATAGAAGTTCGTGATGTTTCCTTTTTAGTTAATAAATGTATATTTGGTTATTTTTTCTGTTTGCATCCAACGTTTTCCTTTTGTTTGCCCATGTCCATAGACTTGCGGCTTTAGAATATCGTCTTGGTTTTTCGAATTTACTACTTTACTGATAAGGACTGTAGTGTACGAAACACGTGCTCAGAGGAATACGTTAACAATTCATATGTTTACTGCGAGCACATTTAACATTCTAGACAAGACGATCTTATACTATTGTTGTGGTATTTTTTTATACTTCATTAACACCGGGATTTTTAAAAGAACTCTTCGTTTTACTTTGTATGAAGATGTTTAAACAGTTCCTAGATGCACTTTGAATTTTTTTTATTATTGCACTTAAGATGTATTATATCTATGAAAGTGTATCTTTCATTTCGTATAAATCAATGTTCATATCATGTGAATATAAAATATGAAGGATAAGATTACTAGTTTGTTTATCACAACACCTTTGTATGTTTATTATGTTTATCAATTGGTCGTTTATGCAACATTTAATTACATTATGTTAAAAAAAAAACTTGAAAAGGAAAAAACAGAGAAAAAAAAGTCCATGAAGAATTGCATGGAAATTCAGAAGGATAAGATTGTAAACATTGTAACATCAACTAATAATTATTTATTTAAGGGGAAAATAAAAAGCACGAAAGTTATTTACTATATACACTTTGAAAATATTATGTATTTGACAATTTATTATTTATTTGAAGGAAAAAAATGAAATTATTTACTGTATTTATTCTGACAAGCACATTATACTCTGTCATACCTATAACTTGTGAATTTAACGAATTGCATTACTGAGACCAAAAAAAATGTTCCCCTTCGAGTCCGTTAATGACGATTTATTTTGAGCTTTGCTTCGAATTATGAGCGAGGTCTTCTCACTCATTTGGTTGGTTTGACATCAATTTTAATGCCCGTCTCACTTTGCTAGTTCATTTTGGTGGTGTTTTTTTATGAAGCTTTTGTTTGTCAATAACTTTTTTTTATCCTATTTCTTCTTGTTTTAATATGTATGCTACATGTAAATTCATTAATTCAAATAATAATGATAAGGAAAACAGGGAAATCAAGAAAGTGTCATAGCTAGACCTGGAATCTTTCTCAAGGTCTTCACATATATATCTGTTTGTCCCTGTTACATATTATGTGTAGTGATGGTCTGTATTTTGTTTGCTGTGCATGTATACAAATACTATAAGAAAGTAGTGAATACAAAAACATCATGACGGTATCCATAAGCCATAAGTCAATGGGAATGGGCAAGCAAAAGGAAAACGTGGGGAACATACAAAAAAGAACCAAAAAAATACAATTATGAACTAAAAGAGGAAACATCACGAACTTTTCTAAAGAAAACTGGTAGCAAAACAAGGTACTCGCGGATGAGTAAGCGTTTCATGCTACACATGTGGCACTTGCCGTGATGCTTCGATGTCATTCCGGTGTATGACAACCTTTTCCATAGTAAAAATGAAACATATGTCACAAAATAAGAATCTGTCACAAGTTTGCCATGAGATATATTTGCTTGATGGTCTCTCTGACGTGTACTCATTAAATTTGAGCTACGCAGTAGTATTGTAATTGATAATTATTTTTTGGGATCATTTATTACTCGAATTTAATCATTTAATATATAGTGATACACGTAACATATGTTTAATTAAGACAATATCATTTAACTGAAATCTCAGATAACGTATATTACATGTAAAATGAAACTGTCTACAAACTTCGATATTCGAAACTAGGTATTAATTAACCAGCCAATTAAGTAAACACGTATTCTCCTATTTCAAAGATTTAGTATAAAAGACAGCGGACGAGAACGGGTTTATCACAAATAATATAAGATATAAACCTCTTGCACACCAAAGATGATCATGAACGTGTATCTCCTAGTTACCTTGCTGGCAGTGGCAGTCTCAAGTGGATCTGGTGTAAGTGTTTCTTTTATATTCTTACCTCTGAATAAACCACTAAATAAGAGTTTCATTGATCACTGTTGTATTTTCCACATTTGTGTAAAGATTCAACTCGTTTTTCCTTGTATCTGTTATGGATATTTGGCCCATTGTCATGTGTGACGATCCGCCTGTAGTTTGGCCTGGACTCTCGTGGTTCTCTTACACATAGCTTTGTTTTGGACTTTCCATTGTTTATCAGTTCTGAGCTCACACTGATGTAATAGCAAATACTTTAGCCAGGTTTTTTCGTTTTCCCCTGACACAGAACTGGATGAGTGTTTGCTCTCCAACGGTTCCTGGGTGTTCTTTTGCCCCACATACACCTGGAAGTTTAAGATGGCTTAGTTGGTCATTGTCACTCTTTATAATCTTAATATGTGCAGAATCTACGAACCAACTATGTATCAACCACTGTTAGCTGCTTAGCTACGTACAATTTTCGTTTTTCCAATTGTCTTATTTTGAATTGAATATTAGTTACGTTTTACTCCTTTAGCTTTTCATTAAAACTTTATGTGTTTGTTAAAATGATTGCAAGCGCCATAAAGTTTTATTTTAACTTTTAAATGTATGTCCAATTGTCTGTTACATCGATTTATTTCCTTTGAATTCTGGCGTTGAAGTTTCTGATGCAACGATTGTTGGTTATTCAATATTTTCCGTTATGATGATTCCACTGTTCTTTGTCATTGCATTTAATATAGATACGTTTGTTGATGGATAGTTTTAGTTTGCAATAATGTATGTATGCTTACACAGTTTTACATAGTTTTCATGGTTAAGTACGGAATTCAACCTGACAGGTGTTTACTATTGCAACCCAATCCCTGGAATTTAGCGGTAGTGTTTGAAATACGTTAGCCGGGTGAACTTCACCATTCGTTGCTCGGTCACGGTTTTTTTATTTCTCGTCGCACTATCTTTACCAATTCATGATAATGTTGATACTTTTATCCCTATCCTGTAACTGGTTTTTTTCCTTTGCTCTTTTGTCACTTTAACAGTGACATATTCTTATGGTGACATATGCTTCTTTTTATACAGTGGGAAGGGTTGGCAAACACCGGAATGACACGGAAGCATCGCGGCGGATGACATATGTATAGCAGGAAACGATCACCATATCGCGAGCACCTTGTTTCGCTTCCACTTTTTTTAAAAGAAGTTCGTGATGTTTCCTTTTTTAGTTAACAAATGCGTATTTGGTTATTTTTTCTGTGTACGTCCAACGTTTTCCTTTTGTTTGCCCATGTCATTGGACTTACGGCTTTAGAATATCGTCTTGGTTTTTCGAACTTACTACTTTGTTAATTATAGTTTTGTGTTTTTATTACAATTTTATATTTGTTAGTACTTGCCATTGGTCATCATGCGTTTACTCTTTCTTGACTGCTTTTTGTCTTGGTTTGTATTTATGTAAGTAAATCGAAAAACCAAGACGATATTCTAGGCCGTAAAAATCTTACTATTTGTGGTTCTGTTCAATAGTCGTTCTGCCACCTTCAAGTGTCATTACCTTCTTAGTCCGCGATTCTCATGACAAAGACAAGTGCAAGAGATTTAAGACAGTAAGTTGCAATTGTTATCTATGCGAATAATTATCTTGGTTAAAAGGTGCAAATTCTTAATGCTGTTGATTTGACCTGCTGTATGTTTATTGACGTTCGATCTCCCTCTGGTGGACCGTAATTGTCCGACTTTTTTTATCTATGACTTGCGTTTGATTATTTTTTTTTTAGCAGTTTAACAATAAGGGCATCATCTGGTCCCTGAAGTCCAACGAATTTCTATATATATGTATATCTTGCAGGATTATGAATAGAATTATCTTTTTTTTTCATTATATGCACTATAGGTGCCTATGTATTTGCTCGTACATTTATCAGTTTATAGTTTCTGGGAGCACACAATGTCACCCATTGACGGGAAACTACCGCCATATTCAAGTTCAACATGCAGTTGATCATTCAACATGGTTCATTACATGCTTGGTTCATTACAAGTGTCCTAAAACCCTGGTTTGGAAATAGGTTGCACGATACAAACAATTTCATTTTAGTTACCACATTATATAGTATAGTTGTTTGTAGGGCCTCAATTACATCGAAGCTACTTTCTTTTTAAACTCGTATAAATCAGCTGCTTTGCAACGGACGAGTAATTGATGATTACTACATGTACTTCGGTTGCCATCTGATATTCATGTCTGATAGTTATAGCCAAATTGGTTCATTTTGTACAATTCATATTTTGATAAAAAAAAAAGTCATACCTTGTTACAATAGTGTAATTGCAATTAAGTTAACACTGATATTCTGCAATAATATAGACATAGTCTTAAACAACAGGTCGGAACCATAATTTGTTTGGTCGCACGTGGCCACAACTGAAAATGTTTATGGTAGTGATCACATGATATCAAGCTACTTTACCTCGTGATCAATGTAGTTGTTTCCAACGTACAATAAGTCAGAAACGCTGGGTTTGAATTTGGCAATGCACAGGCTGCAATCATATGCCAATGGTATTTGAATGTTGTTCTATTACAGGTAACGGTTCATTTAAGAACGAAAAGGACTTGTGCAATTATAGCTTGCATATTATATTATTATATTATTTATGTTTCAGATTAAGCTATATATGTATTTTCTCCATGCTAAGCTTCAGTATAACCTTTAATAAATTTTCCCTCAAAGATGAAGGATATTTATTTGAAGATAGCTGCGGATTTTTCTTTTTTTAAGTCAAATTCAAATTCAGATGCCATTATCTCTCATAGTATGCCAATCCGCTATATTTAAAACAAGAAGAAATAACATCATCTAAAGGATCATTATATTTTTTAAATACTTTGGTAATGTATGTCCCATGTAAATTCATTACTGTATAAAAAGATAACTCTTACATGCATATACTATGTGCATATGGTTTTATTTCATTTTACACATTTTCAGCATAAATCAAATTGAATTACATTAATGAAATTCTAATGTGTGTTTGTGTAATTCGTACAAACATTATTTTGACAAACAATTTGTATTTTTAATTTCTTCAAAGTTCACTTTATTTTTACATAAAATCCAATTTAACAACCTACATCTGACAGACAGCATTAAAGAGTACCAAATTTGACTCTAACGGCAAATATTGGAATTCAGAGTTCATGCATTATTTTGCATTAAAATGTAATTTTTTCCAATTAACAAATTATCGTTTCAAGTCCCCTTTATTTCGCAACAGTAAATATATAAAAATCACATGCATTTTTATCACCGCATTGTTTCATGGTGAAACTACTTGCCTTTTCTTCTTTCATTCGCGGGTTTTGATTGTTGTGATCACTTTAAGAAAAGAAACACAAATATCAAAAAAGCAATTCGCACAGATGTTAAACATTTTAAATTTTCACAAATGTGCAATTTTTACTCTAGAAACGAAGCAGTGCAAGTTTGTGATATATCGTTGCAGTAACTTAGTATACCATACAACAGGAAAAACTTCATGAAAATCAATCCATATTTTTTGAATGACGGAAAAGTCTTTAAAAGTGTTTTACATTCTAAATTAATTTTATCTATAGCGTCCTTTCATGACAGCAGCTTTGAGCAAGATATTGGATTTGGAACGGGGGTGTCTCGCACAGAGTATTGGCTCTTTCCTCTTATAAATATCATATTTATCGGCGGCAAGTTTCAGATTGCATTTTTGTATTACATGGTAGTATATTGTTAAAAACCAAGAGAAAAATATATAATAACAATCGTTTCTATTTGTAATTCCAGATATCCGTTGAACGCAGCAAAAGGGATGCAACAGAAGTTGATGCAGAATTCGATAGTAATTATCGTTTTTAATACTGCTTATATATGTAGTATTTTAGAATCTTGGCAGATTGTCATCTTAAACAAATTGACGAACGTTCGAGGAAAACTCCACCAAACATATTATTACAAACGCTATCACTAAAATATCTAAGCCCAGTTGCCACAGCGGAACCTCTTAGGACGTTCCTTAACAAATTCAACCTGTAAACGACATATCAGCCCTCTTACTTAGCCAGAAGATGGGGATCTCAAACCGTTAACATTTTTAAAACGGAACACACATCTTATTGACATTAAATCATACCTAAGCATGCTTTTAAGTCTTAAATGAATGACAGCTTTGAAAATAAGACAGAATGAATTGGGCTATTTACATTCAGTTTAAGCAAAAACTAGCAAATTATAGATATTTAAAAACAAAAACAGCAACAAACACTGATTCCTAAAGGCAAGATATATAGGTGTGAGACAAGGTCGAATGAAACAGCACGACCAAGAACTAGCCAAGCAAAGCCCAATTCAAGCGGTAAACCGCTCAGGCCTTTCCGTCATAAATTATAGAAAAAAGCATATCACGTCATTTAAAATGTTTTGTTACACACATTTTTTTCATCTTTATAATGTTATTTTGAAAAAAATCAGATTTAATCAAAGAAATCAAAAACTACATTCCATTATGATATTCCATGTTTACAAGCTCGCAGGTTTATAAAATATAATGACAAGCTTTGTACATAGGGTTCGCTTCATACGTAGTACGTGTATGCGGGTTCCAACCCATCACATTTATTTCGTTAACACATTTGGATCCTGATATCTGTCCCGGTTGTTAGTTTGTTTATTATCTCTGAGCTCGCACTGCTGTTATAGTAATAAATTCAGCTAGTTTAGTTTTTTCTCCGACAAATAATTGGGTGAGTGTTAACTCTTCTACGGTCCCCAATCACACCCCCCCCCCCCCTTGTGTCTTTTCTGTTTGTTTTTTATTCCTGGCAGTTTAAGTTGGCCTAGGTATTGCTGTTGTAACTCTGCAAGCACACTGATTGTCCATCTATGTCACTATTAATATATTTCACTATATTTAAATTTGGTGTGGCAGTCGCCTTCAAATGAGCAACTTCAGCTATTAGAGCATAACTGCAGCATGTACCAAACCTTCACGTTCTCGCTCGTGAAACATGTGAATGCGCGTAAAATAGTCCCACAGAAAACATTAATTTTAGACGCTTTAAACACCTTCATAACTATTAATTATTTGTTATTGTTTTTTTCATTTAAAGACAAACGAAAACATAAGTAATAAATTGCATAGATGTTGCAGACCTACTGGTATAACTGCAGCATGTGTCAAAGACAAACTTATCACGGAGCGCTACATAAGGTCTGCAACATCTATGCAGTTTATTGCTTAAATATATAGAATCTATTAATCTACCACTTACTAGCCACTGTTTTCAGCTTTATGCCACTTACTTGGTTATATCCAATTTTCGTGTTTCCAATTGCCTTTTGTAAATATGTTTATACGTTTTACTCATTAAGATTTTTTATGGACAATTGAAGTGGGTGAGTAGTTGTTGAGATGATTTACAGAGCCATGAAGTGTATTTTTGAAAAAGTGTGTCTATACTTAAGACTTCTAGTTTCATTCGGGAAGTGGGAAGATTGAGACCTCGTTAACCGGTTACCACACCGCCTGGTTTTGTGCTGGGTGATCGTCCTAAGTGGGTCTGCATGGATTCCTAACATGTACATTCTGGTGTTTATTTGTTTGATGCAGTTTTTTTGTATCAATTTATTTTCTGCTAAGTCCGTGTATGACTGTTGATTCGAAGATTGGTGTTTGGTCATGAGCGAGGTCCTCACATCAGTCTGGTTAATTTGACGTTATATTTAAATGCTGTATCGTGCGTCTGTTCTGGTGATCTTAATTCTTCTAGTTTTAGCTGAATTCTGTGGTTGTCTGATTGGCATTTCGACTCTGAATATCGAGAGGGATGCATTGAAAATTCCTTTTTTGTGCTTGCGCGTACAACTAAGTTTCGTACATCTGAATATTTTGATAATGATATTGTGCTTAACGAAATATGTCAACCCTTCTTGTGTGAGATAAAGACAATCTAACATACAACAGTGTCCGGTTGAGATCAAAAGTTGTTGTCTATTTCAAATATATTTTCTCTTGGTCGTCCGTTCATGACAGTTAATTCGCAGCTAAGTCTCAAATTTTGGACAGCATGCTCTCGCACAGATAGTTCGTATTATTTTTTCAGATCAGTTTCAGTTTGCAAATTTATATTTTTACTCTTTATTTATATTCAATGCTTCGTTTTACTATTGGGCGACCTCATGTTAATTAACTATGTAATATTGTCTTGTTTTGTATACATGTTGTTATTTTGTTATGAAAAGAAAATAAAAATTTAAATGAAAAAAAAGAAGACAAGGAGTTGTCGGTAGGACCCCCTCTCTCAGATGATTTACTGTAACATTGTATATAAATTGTTGTCATGTTCCTCTAGTTTCCTTGCTGGCCTTTAACCTATTCAGCAATTTTCTTCTTTTATTTATTATATTTGTTTGGAATTTTAAAATATTCTATTTCCTGACCAAACCTATAAGATTATTAATATGAAAAAAACCTGAACTTTACATTTAGTATATTTGTTTCTGTGTTAATTTGATTTATGTTTTAAATGCTTTATCTTCAGGACTTATGGGTCGAATCCTTGATTTGGTTCAGAACTTCGTGAGTATATTACTGTTTTGATTTTGTAAATATTTCAGAAAATATAACCGTAGGTTCAAAAGTTAGGTACGATGGAGGTTGTGGGTTAGATCCCCGGTCGCGTCATACCTAGGACGTTTAAATAAGGTAATCTCACTCATTGCTAAGCGTTCAGCATTCGGAGTAGGTGAAGGATTGGTTTATTCTGTTACAGGATAATGTGAGCGAGTGAAGTAGCATTTCAATGTACCTACAATGTGATATTTCAACAAGAAAGAACTATGTTTAAAATTGGTATCAGGGCGCTTTGTCATATATAGGAGACACCATCTGACATATACATGTGTTAAAAATGGACGTTAAACCCCAATAAATCAGACAAACAAATAGTAAGTTCGACGAAAAATTGCGGATGGTGAGGTTATCATTCATGTATAATTGGGGAAGTGTATTGAAACAAGACTGAATTTACAAAAAAAAACTGGAACAATCATA
>JAUMGZ010162847.1:0-28270 GCA_032359645.1 Pododesmus macrochisma
ATTCGCCGGTAATGTCTTTAATTGAACATGTAGTTCCATATTCTCCGGTAATGTCATGTAGTCCCATATTCTCCGGTAATGTCCTTATTTGAAAATGTAGTTTCATATTTTCCGGTAATATCTTTATTTTGACATGTAGTCCCATGTTCTCCAGTAATGTCTTTATTTGGACATGTAGTCCCATATTCTCCGGTAATGTCTTTATTTTGACATGTAGTCCCACATTCTCCGGTAATGTCTTTATTTAGACATGTAGTCCCATATTCTCCGGTAATGTCTTTATGAGGACATGTATTCCCATATTTTCCAGTAATGTCTTTATTTGGCATATCTTCATGATAACCTGTACACCCACGTTCTATGACAATGTATGGTTACATTCTGTCTTTATTTATTGCCTGTCTTATGCTAGTGTCTTCATTTGGACGTATTCATCCTTGTTCTGTGGTTAAGTCTTTATTAGGACACCCGCACTTCCTTGGCAATGCCGTCCATCAGGAACATAAAGTATTCTATTGATGACGTACGTACAGTAATAATACCGGTATGATTAGTTATAGTAAGTGTACACACAGAAGAGAAAAACTATAACAATTACATTTGCACAAAACATGCTTTTGCAGTCAATCGATTTTCTTAGAAGATGGCAACAGCAACCTCTATATTAAGTCAAATGCTGCGCTGGACAATGATGACTCCCCAGATAATGATGACTCCCCAGATAATGATGGCTCCCCAGACAATGAAGACTCCCCAGGCAATGGTGGCTCCCAAAACAGACTGTAGTCTATCCAAAGAGATACATACATGTTGGAGACTTGATTGTAATATATAACATAACATTATATCATACAGATTATCTTCTCCAGAAAGGCAGTCACCGAGTTTATGTTGATCTCAATTCTGTAGACTTCCCTAATATACATTTTTTCTTTACTGCAAAAAAACCCTCATGCATATCGGCGACATTCTACTAACTGCAGACTATACTATGTAGGTTAATATCAGATACGTTGATCTCAATTCATTAGACTTTCAGAGACATTCATCGTACTTATCTGTATACTTCTGGAGACATTCGTCGTTACTTATCTGTATACTTCTGGAGACATTCATCGTTACTTATCTGTATACTTCTGGAGACATTACGGTTGTCATTGTCAGAGATTTCTGTAAAAATGATGTCTGTTATACGATGTCCAATTTTGGGACGATAGTGGCGTTTCTCAATATCTAGTGAGCTGATTTGGTAAAAAATAGCCATTTTATGATTTCAAAGCTACTATTTTATCCTTATTAAAGTAATTAACAATGAATACATTTGTATTTTTTATATGATGAAGTGTTTATTTGTCCTTAGAATTTAAGAAATAATATTACATATACAGACCATCTATCATCAGATTTCAAGGATATTATTTGTTTTGTTATAAATTTGGTTTAACGTTTCTTTAACTCATGTCTAGGTCATATCGAGACGGTGTCTGATTGTGACAGTGCGCACTGATGGCGACTTTATTATTAGTTTATAGTGCTGTCGCGCACTTAAATATCGCGCCGCAGACACATTGACATGATACATGTACTTTAACCGATCACATTACAGTGTCACCGGGCCAACAAGTCCTTCTCCTACACAGAATGCTAAGAGCTTAGCAAGGGGCGAGAAGATTGTCTAATTTTAACATCTTAAGTGTTGCGCGCCCGGGATCGAACCCGCGACTTTACGTGCACAAAGCGAACGCTCTACCTATTGCGCTACCGCGGCCTTTATAAAATATAAGTATCAAATGAGTTATATATTAAGAATTGCTTACACTTTATCGTAACACTTGCGTATCTGTATTCATTACTTAACTGCGGTTGTCTCATCGCTATGTATAATTATAACAATTAATTGTTCCTCCGCTCGCACGTGTAATTTATTGGTTTGCATCTTCTCTTATCTAATTGGATCAGCCTCCGCGTTTACTGTCTTTCTAATTAGAGTGAACGAGAACGTGAGCCCTCCAAGTACGTTTGTCCGCAAGCACTACAATTCACTTCGTATTTAAAGTGCATCTATAAGATTTGTATTAAGGTAAAATATATCTCAGCATAGCTAGGTTCCCTACTCATTCTTTTTTGGCCTACACATGAAAAACCTGACTTACCGGAAGTTTCTGAAGTCTTTGCGTCCAGTTTAAGGCGTACTTTTAATATATGGTCACTGTAATTGAGCCCTTGAAACATTTTTCAAAATAAACCTACTATGATAACATTTCTGTATTTGTACAGTTGAACGTCACATTTGAATGATCATGTAAAATAAAAAATACAAAAATACAAAATAAACAAATCGACCTACACTGTAGTCTTAAACAGACATATATTTCTTTATTTTTAGCCTTATATATGCTTATACTACAACACGGAAATTTCCTATTATATGGTTTATATATAATTGATAACAATAAACACCTGAGCCGTGTCCGTATTCGATAAAGCACGTCCATTTCTTGTTTGTTTTCGTTAAATTTTCAAATAACTTCCTGGATAAAAAAACTTATATATTCTTGTTGAAAATAATTCACCGACAGTTCTTCGAGACGGATAACATGACCCCATTTTTGAACGAATTTTATCAAAGAACTGCAGTCGATCAAATTCTGGCGGGTGGCATAAATACAATTTGTCGTGTTTAGATTATCCGATGATTGTTTTGTAATTAGTATGTACACTTCCCGTCGTAGACAGCTGCCAGATCACGCATCCCATAACCTTAAATGAACTTCTTCCGGGATAAAATTCATAGAAACGTAAATCGTAATGACCTTGGTTATTAAGAATATAAACACTAATATACAGATATACTACGAGACTACAACACGCACATTCTCTGTAGCATAACCTAGGTATTCCAATCTATAAGAATTCTGAATTCTTCCATATTCACTTGGAATTGTTTTTTAGTCTTGATGATCTGGGTTGTTTCTATCAAATTTATTTTCCAAGTAGAATCTGTTGAGACGGTTGATTCTTGGTGAAGATTTGGTTTATAAGGAGATTCTCTCGCTCACTCACTTTCTTGCTTGGTTTGACGTAACTTCTCTATAATATACTCATGGTGGTCCGCCTCGGTTTGAACGTGCATTCTGGTGATTACTTTGTGACATGGAAATTAAAAAACATGGAAATTAAAAACCTTTGTTCTGGTGTTCCTATTTCTTCTTGTTTTTGATATTCCCTCTCAGAACACTTTGCAGTATACTGAGATATTTGTGTATATACGTGTATAGCCCGTATTCATTTTACGAAACCAACACTCTGGTGAAGAACTTATAATTTACATTGTTGTTTTTGGTGGAAGATTAGAATGTTCTCTCATTACTTTTATAACCCTCTACGTTATGTAATTTCTGAAGTATGTTGCGTAATGTGAGCTGGTCTCGCCGGTTAACTTGACAATAGTTAGAATTATTGAATATTTGTACTTTAAAAAAAAAAAAAGAAAAAAAGAACTGTTATGAATCACAGATGTGTTTTCAGCATTTATTTATTTTAAGTATGTGAATTACGTTTTACAGTAATGGGCTGTAGGGTTTATATTTAAAAAATACTATATATATCTAAAATTGTTAGATATAACTGATTTGACAGCTGCCTATTGAAGAATAAAAACGTAAGATTTTCAGTAAAACAGAAAGGCCGCAAAACTCGCACTACTAATGTCTTTTTTTTGTAAAAATCTTATAAACTATTATGTTGATGGGTAGTGCGTCGTAGAATCTAAATATTTGATAGAACGGAGAAAATATCGAAATTTTAATTAAGGCTGTCATCAAGTTTGTCTTAAATCCAGACAAAACAGACTTTACTCAGTCCGTATCTTTTTAGATGTATTTTTTAAAAAGAAATTGAAACTATTTAAAAAGAAATTTAATTACCAAGTGTTCAATAAAACATTGTGTTTACAAAGATGTGATGTAAAATTGAGTATTTTATGCACCTGTGTCACAGAACTCTAGAAGATAAATATGTCATTCTCGGTAGAACCACAGAATAGTTGACTGCCAGTGTCACAAATCAACGCATACTTATAATATATATGTACCGTATCCGGTGTGAAAGCAGGTGTTTTGCTGTGTGTCGTTGTGGTTTACGGCTGTCATTCTTTATGTACGCTAACTACTACTCATTAGCGACAGAGCACCTGCTTAGTTAACTAATTAGCAGTTGTCCAAAGGCATAAACACACTTACTGACGTTCACATGCACAAAACAGAGGCAAACTTTTCCAAAACTAAAGTAAATTCAGGTAAAACAAAGCAACAAACGCGAGCTTTGTGTTAAAAAGGTATAAAAAGACCATATATTTCAGGTATGTTATTGGTAAAGTTAATGTCTGAAAGCATTTTGTAACTTTTTACCAAACATGAATAAATGAAATCGACAGGACAAAATGTATTGTCAGTAAAAATTTCCAAAAAGTCAAATTAGTTATTTTTTCCATATTGCCAACATTGCTTGGAGGGACATTTGTCTTCATGTATACTACAATTACATAATTATTTGGACCCGATTTTACTGGTCACAGTCATCTCTTGTCGGCATCGGAAGAAATATACAAAATGTTTTCTTTGAGTAATTTTGCAAAAGATACAAACAATGTGTTTTCTTTGCTCAATTTTACATAATTTCTAAATACTGCAAATGGACTAGTAAAAGATAAATCTGTCTTGTTCTTAGTTACATTCGTTAGTTATGAGCATTGAGCGAGTGTCTAACGACATAGACTGTTAACCTTTGGAGTACAATGCAACCTGCTCTAGCGACCACCTCTATAAAGAGACCATCTATACACACAGTGAAACCTGCTCTAGCGACCACCTCTATAAAGAGACCATCTGTACATAAAGGCCACTAAAATCATATTCCTTGAAGTATAATTACACTTATTTTAACCTGTATATAAAGACCACTTTGTTCTGGTATCTTGGGTGGTCTTTATAGACAGGTTTGACTGTATACAAGAGTGTATTTGAAACATGGCCTGTTTTCACCTACTTCCTGAACCCCTCTGGTTAACTTTGTCATAAACACGCTAGTGTGATAGAGTGCATTTTTATGATGGCCCGTTATTCTTTACATTTGAGTCTCCTCTGAAGAAAAAAAAACATTTAAAAACACCATAGTACATGTATAATAGATTGTGTTTGAAACAAGACCTAATTAACGTTGCCATGAACACGCCAGTTTATTACAATACACTTGTAAGATGGCCCGTAATCGTCTACCCCCTCAGATTAATGTTGGTGCAGACACGCTAGTATAATCCTCTACCCCTCAGATTAACGTTGGTACAGACACGCCAGTAAAATAAAGTTTAGAAAGATAGCCCGTAAATCTTTTCCCATCATATCTTCTGTAATTACCGTTGTCATAAACACGCCAGTAAAAAAGTGTATTTGTGAGAGGACGCGTAATTCTCTACCTGCACATCTCCACTGATTAACATTGTCATAAACACGCCAGTAAAACAGTGTATTTTGTAAGACGACCCGTAATTCTTCACTTGCACATCTCTGATTAACGTTGTCAGAAGCAAATAGTTTCAGCATGGTTTTTGTGTGCCAGATGATTAACTTTAGAGAATATATATAAGCAAGCTGTATTTATTATCTAATTCAAGGACTAAACACTGGCTGTGTGCCTGGTTCCCTTATAGTTCATCAAGTATAGAAAAGTGGAGTGATAAAACTATTCACCATCATAACTTAACAATGGTTAGACTGGTTACCTCTCCCTGATAAGTCACACGAATCATACATCCGGGTACCCGTATAAAGAATGGTTAGTGCACTTGTCATAAATACACGTTTTTTTTGGGCGCACCACAAAATATGAACGGGTTCACTTTTTTCCGAAGAAGTATTGTAGATTTGAATAATACATTCCAGTTCAAGGGATTGGGCGCACGCCATTTGTAGTGTATGTTATTTTATTTAATATCTGGTAGTGATCAAGTCGCTTTAAAATGCTAACCGACAATCAATAATGCTTCAGGTTAAAATATGAGCATCCCAGACCTGACATTCTCGTGTTTTCTAGTTTGAAGATATCCCAGACCCGACAGACATACGTTTTCAAGACTCGAGTTTCTTGAGAGCTAGATTTACCACTTTAATGTTATCGTGTTACAAGAAAGCACGATCGCTTTCGCGATAATAATCTACAAATTATTTTTTAATAAAATACCCGTGATAATCCTCTAATTCGTTTTGCTCTCGTTTGCTCGCCTTTATATAGCATGGCACCGTGGTTCAGACTGATATAATTACCCGTTGATTAATTATTCACGTAATTGAGGTTATCGCGTGCAGGTGAACTGTATAGGTAACTGCACACGAGGGAATACAGTGTAACAACTCGTTTGTTAATAAAACGGAAGTGACTCCATTTATTATTTACAAGCTGTGGTATGCTGGGAAGTCACGGTAGACAATTGTACACTTGGAGGTGTAAAAAATGAATTTTGTAGCAGGTTTAATTGATTCCCATGTTTAAATATAGCACGATTCATGCACTGAATAAGCAAAATTATTGCAGGGTCAGACCAATTTGTTTTATTTAAGTTTAACGTCCCTTACAACACATCAATATCATGTCTGCGAGTGACAGTGTGCACTTAAGGCTACTTTATAGTGCTATTTCACTGAAATATCATGCCACACAACATTGACATAATGTTTTACGCGGTCACATTATCCTGACCCCGAGCCAACCAGTTATGCTCCTACCCAGTAATACTGATCGCTTAGCAGGAAGCGAGAGATTACCTCATGTTTAAGTCTTATGTGTGACGCGGCCGGGATTCGACCTCCCGCCTCCCGCAAAGTTCTACCCCTGGTCCCCCGCGCAGGTGCCATCAAAATAGAACTGAGCTTGAATACTAATTAGCACTTTTAAATGACGAACGCTTCTTTTTTCCTTACAAAAATAAAAAGTGAAATGCCATCAACGTTCAGTATATAGAAATATTTTACAGCTATTTTAGGAGGACACCACTTTATATTCTGAATTCACGTGTTTCCGGTTGTTATAAACACTCAATAATACATCAATACTGCTGTTTTGTTCTTTTGTTTGGTTGCAATTGTTTCTGACATTAATTGACGTCTGATGGCTACGCCATGATATAAAGTACACTTTACTTAGTTTTAAAAGCTTTGACATTCATAAACTTAAATGGGTTCTAAAGTCCACTTTTCTTTTTATATGTGTTTCCAATATTTACTTCCGTGTGTGATAGTCTCCTCATTCAGATGTGTTCACTTGTTTCTTTTTAACCCAATGCTACATTAACTTTTTTATGTCCAGTTGACCAGCGTGATGGCCCAGTGGTGAGGGCGCTCGCTTTGTGCTGGTAGACTGGTGCTAAATCCCAGGTCGTGGGATCAAATCCCGGTCGCTTCAAAACTTAACGGCCGACGTTGAAATTATGAGGAGGAGGACTGGTATGCTCGGTGTCAGGACAATGTGACCGAGTGACGTATATCATGACAATGTGTCAGCAGCGTGATATTTCATTGAGACAGCACTATAAAGTCGCCACACCGTCACACGCAGACACCGTTTCGATATGACCTATACATGAGTCAAAGGGACGCTAAATCCAAATAAACAACAACAACAACAACAACAACAACAACAACAACAACAACAACAACAACTTTATGTCCAGTTAAATTGCATTTTACTCCGTGTCCAATTGAAATGCTTATACTGTATGTCCAGTTAAAATGTTGGTCTGCCTTTTAAACATTGACCAATACAACTTTTAAAAAAGTATATTTATATTGCTCTTAGAACGATGAGACATACAATACTTTCCAACCTATTGGTTTGTACGGGTTCTTTCTGAACATCTCATAGCATGTAATTAGTTTATACAATCTAATCGCGGAGACGAATGTAGTAAATACAACGGTGCCAAGACTACCGTGAGACCACAGTACCTACTAACTGTACACCATTAAATATATAACTTGTATACTCTTGTTTTCTTTGAACATCACTTTTCAATGGGTAAACGTATCATTTTTTTTATCAACCTCTTTAAATATTGACAAATTCGGCGCCATGTCGCTTACAGAATATGGTCCAGTGCGCGCTGTCGATCCCTATTTTTACATTAAATGTTAATTCGACGAGGTGGTTAATTTCAATGAAAGCTTTTGTATAGATACTTATTGTGTTGAATATACATAATTCACGTGCTGAATCGACGCAATCGATCTCTGGGTGAAACAGAAGAATACGTCATTAATTTGGCGGTTCACGTGCTGTATGGTGTCAAGAAATCCCGTAACAATCTCGCACCAACCTCGTGGTAATCTATTGCTCTTTTACAGCGTTTTGTCCCATTGTGTCCATGTGTGCCGTTATTAAGAGGCAATATATCATGTCCTATATACACATCAGTGATATATTTTAATATTTTAGTAGTGAACAGTTACATTAACAATTGTCTATCATTAAAATCAGATGTTCGTGTTATAACATTGCCTTCCAGTGGGAATTTTGAATTGATCACCATTCAAGTGACACTGCAAAATGTCAAACAGAAACGGGTCACACAATATATGCTATCTATAAGAGAGAAATAACCAATCCTCTTTATAAGAGTGCCAATTCCAAGTCTGATTTGAATCAACCGTCATCTGCAGATGCTCAAGAATGAAATAAATATATAAAACTTTAAATTGGAAAAATTTCACAGATTTTGAATTTGAAAGCATTTTTCGTCTAATGTCTGCTGTGACATTTCATACGAAACCGTGTTTATAAAAAATGGTTTAAACTTGACGACACAATCACGGTTACATAGGTCAATCATTCAATGTTCATTTTTAATGAATATGAAATCAGTTTTTATCCAAGTGATACACTGTTACTGATTGTTCAGCATCACTTGTTTCCCGAGTCAGAGGTAAGACAATCTTCTCGCTCCCTGCTAAGTGCTGGAGCATTCCTGGTTGGCTCGGTGTCAGTATAATGTGACCGAGTGAAGTATCATGTCATATGTCTGCGGCGTGATATTTCAATGAGACAACACTTTAAAGTCGCATTACATGCGCTGTGTCACAAGCAGACATCGTCTCGATATGATGTATGCATGAGTTAAACGTCAAACCCTAATAAACAAACAGACATTGTATCCCGGGCACTGAGAGGTGCACGCGTACTCTAACTATGGTGTACGTAGCTTCTTTAAGTGGTGTTGTCTTTGAAGTTACGTACAGATGCTATAAAACCAGGTGTAATGAGACGCAGGTCCGTGTATGAGTCTCATCTGTGAAGTAATAATGAGCTGTACTCTTATAGTTCACAAACCTTGAACCTATTACTGGTACTAGCGTTTACCTACAGACTGTTTTTTATACTTCACAAACCTTGAACCTATTACTGGTACTAGCGTTTACCTACAGACTGTTTTGTATAATTCACAAACCTTGAACCTATTACTGGTACTAGCGTTTACCTACAGACTGTTTTTGTGTTCGTGGCATTGAATTTGAATTTGTTAAATATGTTTACGGTAAGTTCTTGGAACAAATTGATTATTCATTAAGGTTTATAGAACGTTCAGTCTTATTGTTCAAAACGGTTTCATAAAATGTCGTATTGATCCAAGAGGTTCCTGAAATGGTCTTATTGCTCAAAATGGTTCTTTGGACGGCGTTATATAGTTCTACACGGTTCTGGGTTCTGGAAATGGTTTAGTGGTTCCATATTCAACACGTTTCCTGATATGTCTAATTGTTCAACACGGTTCCTAGAACAGAGGCCTTTGTACATGCATACCAGGACTGTAGTTTCTTAGTATTCAATGTAAAATGTTGAATTTCTTGATATAAACATATTCATATATGTGTCAGTCATTAGTATTTGTATATTAACCTGATAACCAGACGCTTTTTTAGATTACGTGTATCGTACAAGGGAGACCACTTAACATGCATATAACACTGTAACTCTTTAGTAAAGAGATACATTAAGTATAGAAAATCATTGTTGCATACAATCATATTTTTAATCTTTGATTTTTTCCTTTACTATAATTCATATCCAAGAACACACATTCAAACCATAAAGCTTGTAACGTAGCCAGCTTGTACTAAGTGATTATCTCTCTTTTACAGGTTGTGCATTTTTGACATATTGTGCCAGAGACAGTGCAATAAATGCTCAGCAAGCGCTGCACGAACAGAAAACATTACCAGGGGTAAGTCTGCTTGTCTTCAATAATTAGAAAGTAATATAGCTTAGATCATTAACTTGACAGAAACAGAGATCAGATTAAAGCCAGGAATTAATGTTTCTGTTGATCTGTACGTGTGTCGGAACTTTGTCTGTTTGCCTTCGGAACACTTCGATATGTTGCCTTCGGAACAAATGGACATTTAGCACTTTGTAACAATACAAAATAGAAACTAATTCACACACATACATATTTATTGATATTGGTCAAAGAGGAGACTTCGATGTCAACAAACGCCGATGACGTAACTTAGATTTCAATAGGCGAAAGATTAGTACAGGTTTGCTAGATCTTCACGCGACACACGAGCGCGCGTGCATGCATGTACAGACACATTAGAATATTGACATAAATGAGCTGCTTTATTGGTGAAGACAATCTACAGTAAATAATTGAATTTTGTTTTTAAATAAAGGAATATTGACAATTAGAGAGAGAGAGAGAGAGAGAGAGGGGGGGGGGGGGTATATATACTTTGTTCTTTATTATGACGTTTGGCGTCGCCTGTCCATCGATCCAGCATATGTCAATTTCCCTATCTTTATTTGATGTAAATGTTAGGATTCCACGTAGGTAATACAATCTATCAATTGACTGAAAACGTAAGTCATCTTTCACAGAAATTCGTACTGTTTGTGAATATCACGAGGCGTAGGCGGTTCCGTAACCGTCCACTAATGGCGCCATATTGAGTAGATATCAACCGATATTAAAAAACAAACAGTTAAAAGGTTTGTATTGTTTCAGGAGTAGATTTTCTGACAGTAATTCTCCCCTGCTTCTCAATATCAAACATTTTCATTCATTCTGTAATCTCCTCTAACAGAAAATCAACAAACTTCCATTTACACAATAATCACACTCAATAAAACGCTTTAACTGAATCGAAAAGCGTGTATTTGAAATTGACATTTGTGTATAGAAACGCTTTTATTCGTACAGAAAGGAGTCGGACACTTTATGAATGTTTTATTGAACGGATTCAAAGTTCATCAAAAACGCAACGATATTATATTTAGATTATAGATTTATGTCTTCGAAGTTCAACTTCTGTAAATCTTCTAAGCAAAGTAAACTATTAAATGGTTCTTGAACGTTTCACTGGGTCGCGGTATTGTGAGACCGAATCTTCCAGTACGTGTGTTATCATTAGATGACGATCACGTGATCACCGGACACATCACAAAGTGTTTGACGATTGCTGGAATCAGAGTTTACTGGTTAATTGTGACGTTATTCTTGAATTACTGATGTTTCATTTGACCCCGAGTCAATGTGCACAAGATTACAATTAAAATGATGTATCTGCGTTCCGTAACTGAATGATTTCAGTTTTAGATAATGACAAAATAACAAACTTCTTAGAAGCCGTGTGAGTAAAATATATATTATAAATTAAATATTGTGGATGAGACTGTTACCAAGGCTGTGTTTGAATAAGCATTCTAAAATATTCAAATATGATAAAATATAAATAAATATTTCAGGGACTTTCTCGTCGACTGTAGCAAGAGTTATGGCCCTTTTGATGAGTGCATGACATATCTTACGGAGGCTAATAACATCAATTTAATACTACATGTACCAGATTTTATCGTGCTTTTATGATTGTTTTAAGATTTTTGAAATTAAGACTAATTACTTGGTGCTTGATAACACGATGCTTGCGGTTTTGTAATCTGATGATAAAAATGTACAGCAGCTTGGGTTATCGAAGCTGCATATAGAAAATGGTGTCCCTGTGTTTTTTTTTCACTATTGCGTTAGGTGTCAGATAGTATTACAATATTATTTTCAAAATGGAGAATTTGATAGAAACGGCGTTTAAAGAAATTCTGAAAATGTCAATTGATATTACGAAATGGCGATTTTTAAAAATGAAAATGTTTCAAACATATACGTGTTGTAAAGTTGTTGATTATATTTGTAAGTATCAAATATATATTCATATTATGAAATTAACAGCTGAGATATAGGAGTTATTTGACGAGAGACCGAAATATTCTTAACTCAAAAAGGTTTCAAAGTTAAAAGGAACATAGATTCATGCTAAATTTCTTCTAAACATTACACTCAGAAGGGATAAACATTAAACCAACGAAATGTGGAATTCTCATGAATTGAAGGAGCATTTGACTGACAAGATGTGGAACTCTTGTTACGAGGAGGAACATTTGATGTAAAACACACGGAACATGGAACCAACACGCCTGCATTTTTCAATCAATATAAAGTCAAGTTAAAGAACGTGGCAGCAGGGTAAAAGTAAAACCTCTTTAATGCGATACCTTCCGTCTTAATAACCGACACGTGTGTTTAAAACGCTTACAGCAGACATACGGCTCGTTAATGGGAATTTCGTCCGCTGTGAATTAATGAAAGATGTGTGAGATCCACTGATAGAACTCAGATATCCTATGAACATTGCATGATCCAACGGCTGCTTGATCCTTGAAGAATTTAACTCGATTTAATTTAGTAGGTTTTGATTTAATTAGTAACGTACTTCGCTTTCTTCAGAGTAAAGATATACATGTGTTCGTAAATGATAATCAGATTTTCAGTTTAGACAAAATTAGATATGCAATGAGTTCAGATTTTATAAAAAAGAAAAAATTGTGTAATTTTTCATTCATAAGTTGCTTCATTTCTTATTAAATATGCAAAAGTGGAAAACATAGCTTAGTGGAAATGTCCATTTTATTAACATCAGTTCATGGGAAATATAAAAATACACGATACATGCGTGTGTTCTTATTCGTCGAATAACAAGCACGTAACTTGTAGCACATTGAAAAAGTAAACAATAACATATGTTCTGTTAAATATTACCGGTGCGGTGGCCGAGTGATTGGCGTGTTCGCCTCGTATCGGTACACTGGTGAAGAGAATCCGCGATCGCGGGTTCGAATCCTGGTGGCGCCATATCCCAAGACGTTAAAACTTGGCACTCTTCTCGTTCCCTGCGTAACACGTAGCATTAATGGGTAGGAGAAGGCTGGTTGGCTCGGTGTCAGAATAATATGACCGAGTGAAGTATCATGTCAGTGCGTCTGCGGTGTGATATTTCAGTGAGACAGCACTATAAAGTCGCTATAAGTGCGCACTATCGCAAGCAGACAGCGTCTCGATATGACCTAAAATGAGATACCGTGTTCATTCTTCTTAAATACAGGATTGTGTTGAGTGTGACAGTATAAAGATAAACGAGTGTATAAAGCCAGTCACTGATTGCATTTGCTCATTAACTCATCAATCAATGTCATACCTGATTGCGTTTTCATTTATTATGTTGACTTTAATTTTAATTATTAATCGAAATAATCACGGATGCTTGCAATACTTGTTTGCTGTCCAAGATAATACAATAACAGGACAAAAACAGACGTAGCACAACGTATAGACGGAGTCACTGTACAAAACGATTTCTGTTCCCCGGCATTGATATCAACTTGATAATGATTTTGTTGTCTCATTTTAAAATTACCTACGTCATAGAACTGTAAAAACTGTACAACATATTACAGAATACCTGGTTGAATAAATGATACAGATTAAGATTAAATGACGGAACGAGTATATCGTATCTGACTAATCAAGGTACACAAAACTGTGTACAAATATAGAATGCCTTGATATATCTATGGTACATATTTTCATGAACAGATAGGACGACCATTGAATCTGACTAATTGAAATAAAAACGGCGCAAAATACAGAATGCCTTGATGGATATATAATTCATATTTGAATTAGTAACAGACGGAACGAATTATTATTATGACTAATTAAAACTCAAAACATGAAGGTATTTGATAAAAAGCACCATTGATCTTTTATACGGAGGATTTCGATGTAACTTAACAATAAGGGGTTTTTACAAATAATAATGTATCATTGTAAGAATGAGCTATTAAAGACCTGTAAAGAGAATGCTGATATTATTGAAATATCAACAACCCTCTGGGAGTAACAAACTAGATATTCTTTTGCTACAATATATCAGGAACTTTAAATACTAAATATTTAAATAAAATAGGTTTCTTTGACTGCTGCTTCGAAGCTAGATCTTGATTTTGGGCGGGGTGTCTCTCACAGAGTATTGGCTCTTTCCTCTTATAAATATTATATTAACTGGAGCATTCATTTGAAGGCATGTTTCAGATTGCATTTTTGTATTATGTCACTGTTTGTGTATGGTACTGCTGTGCGGTTTAGATAGTTTAAAACTACACGAACAATGCCCGAATTTTATCAGTAGTCATCAAACAGAAATCTTTAGAATTTTTAAATATATCTTTGTTTCTTTTGTTTCTTTTCTCTCAATTTTTGTCATTTTTTAAAAAATTTCTTAAACAATGGTTTTACATTTGTATTCTGTTTCGTCACATTGAAATATTCTTGAATATGATGAAGTTAAATTCTCTACCGCAAACTACACACAGGGAAACTCTGAACAACATACTATCTAGGATATCCTTATTGTTTAGTTTAAAATGTTGAAAAATCTATAACCAGGCCATTGTTCTATTTTGAATCTGCTCACTATTACATTTTACTCAGAAGCATCCTGTTAAACCCATTCACAATCATACCATCGATATATGGCAAATATGAGTTCTGTTCTTGGGTAAATACAAATTTAGAACTGCAGTTGAGCAATAGTCATATCGTAATAAATCACCAAGTTTCTGTGACAAAATCGATGTTCTCACTAACGGACGTGTTTACATTCCATATCGCGTTTCGTTATAATTGCCCAATCGTTATTTTGTAACACCTGTCTAGGTTTTTCCGAGTGCTTTTGTATCGATCCTTCTAAAAGTGGCAGACTTGCAGTTTTTATCTCTCTGAAAACACTAATAATGTTTGTTTACAAAGAAGTTAAAGTATACACGTATTTCATGTATATGTATATATCTGTTTTCCATTCAAGAGATCCATTGCTGTGTTTACACATTTAACGTCAGTTTGTTTGGATCTGTTTTCCGCACGTAGATGTGCATATTAACAAACAAGTTGTATACTGAAGGTTTGATAAATTTACAAAAGTAGCAAACTTAGATGGACTTAGATAGATTAACGACAGGTTTAGTCTTCAATTTACAACTATAGAATATTAATTTGTCTATTCTTAAGCAGGTATAAAAGGTGTGATTCTATAAATAGATAATTAAAAATTTAATTTGTTGATATGAACAAGTTGAGTTAATCACTGTGAAAAAGTAAAAACCACAAAGTTAATTGTTAGTCAGATCAAGCGTTGTATTAATGGTGTTACCGTAAATACCATACAGAACTCTGTAGATAACAAGTGATAATTTGTATGCTATGGTCAAATTAACTTACACTTGTACTAATATACCGTAAATACCATACAAAAATCTGTAGATAACAAGTGATAATTTGTATGCTCTGGTCAAATTAGCTTACACTTGTACTATATACCGTATATTCTTAATACCTATTTGCATAGTCTGAGCAAGTGTAATATTCACTGGGATACCATAAATACCAAACACTTTTTATTTTTTATTTGTGTCATGTGGATAACGTAGTTATTTTATTACATTTCACCGTTGACTCTCCATAAATGTATCTTCGATCAGACAAACATCCTTTTTATTTCTTTTCATCCCTAATTCTCCGTACATTTTTTCTTCCGTTGACACTCCATATTTTTTTCTTCGGTACGACACACGTGGTTTTTATTTCTTTTCATCCCTGAATCTCCGTACATTATTCCACTGTTGCTTTCCGTATAATTATCTTCGTTAGATAAGATAATGTTAAGCGTACTTTTTATTTCCTTTTCACCACTGCCTCTCCGTACCTTTGTATCACCACTGACGCTCCGTATATTCCTCACGACACTCGCGAGACGCATATCTGTACATGGACATGTCTTACTACTATGTATTGATTTGTAGAGATACACAATCTGTGAACTGAGAATGCGACATAAAACACAAAAGAGTTCCACTAACAGGTGATCGATAATTCCAGTTAGAAATTAATTTTGAAACCTGCTCACATTACTCCACGTGCCGTTATCTCTAATTCGTGAAGAGTTCTCTCATTACTGTCGTTATGTCAGCTCATCTTGAAGGCTTCCTCGAGTGAGGTCTTCAGATCGAGGCTGATAATTACGCACGACATTTGTAGGAATGTTCCCTTAATTAGTGTGAATTACGAGGACTGAAATTGTATGCGCGTAGAATGTCCCCTCATTGAGTGTACGTGTACTACAGAATGCCTGCAGTTATTGTCACCAAATGGTTAAATAAAATATCTTAATCTATGTTTCCGTTTTGTTGTGTTTGAAAACATGTGAGTATACATGTACTACAAATGTGCAAGGTGAACTATACCAATGAAAGATCGAGACAATATCGAATGAAGCATTGTTCTACCACTAAACGGGTTCCCAATGTTCGCTGTTCTACGCTTTGCTAATAAAAATGCAACCCTGTTGGAGAAAGTAAAACTAAGGGAGAGAAACAGTCTATGTCTATCATTGATAAGTTATTGCTATCAGTGGAAGCTATAAAGAATATCGAATAAATGTTAAACAAAACTCTCACGATAAATAACTTGTAATCAGGTGTCAAATTATCAGATAGGGACTACGTGTAAAACACGTGCTTCACATGATCTACACAGCGTTAACATGTAAATTACAGATCAAGATCGCATCAATGCTTGGAGATTAGATCGATTTTATTATATTAAAACAAACGTGTCGGAGATCACAAAGAACACGTGTTGTGTATCTTTGGCTACAGATTTGTAAATAATAGATCGCAGAACTGACATACAGAGATAAATCTACGATGCTTTCATTCCATGCTGCGAGATATCGCGTTTTATCTCGAGATATCACCTGTTAATGCGAGAAGTTAGCGTGAGTTGCGAGGTATGTTCTCTTTGGTGTAGATATTGATAAGTAATTACCACTCTCCCCTTACTACGAAATAAAACACAAGTGCTGTACAGTATCGTTATCTACAATCTCTCACAATTATCTACCAATAACGTAGATAGTACAGTAGGAAATAAGAAACCATGTTATGTTAAATACAGGTCTCATCAAAATTAACTAGAGTGATGTCCCTTTGTCCACGTTTTCATCCCTCGTCTTGAGCCTTGATCAAACAAGAATTAATCTTTACAAAGCTCTACATTGAGTGAAACGTTGAACGATCTTTAGTGTCAACGACTATACATGTACGTTCACTGTATAAAACATAGACAGTATTGAGCGCCATGAGGATAAACTCAGCACCATTCTGTACCGTTTGATTCATTTTAACATTTGTTTGTTCTCCATGTCGTCATAAGTGAATTCCAAAGGTTATCGATACTGGCTTCCGAAGGTTTTTTTTAAATCGGCTTCCGAATATACTTTGTGTAAATTATATTTATAATTGTGTCTTTGAACGCTTCACTAGAAACTCACTTTCATCGTATAACCAGCCTTAAAGATTTGTTATTTATTGTCTTGTCTCGCCAGCACTATCAGCTGTCTTGTTTTTACCTTCACGCCCCTGGTTTATAGCAAATATAAATGTATTAGATCATATCGTTACACATTCGGATCTCTCCATTTACAAGCAATAAAACACTTGGATCTCTCTAGATATGTTCATAAATTTATCGTACTATAAAATATACTTTTTCGGATTTCTCCATTTACAAGCCATAAAACACTCGGATCTCTCTAGATATGTACATCAATTTATCGTACTATAAAATATACTCTTTCGGATTTCTCCATTTACAAGTCATAAAACACTCGGATTTCTCTAGATATCTATGAAAATGTTATCATACTATACAATAATATAGCTTGTGAATCAAATGTTTAGCACCATTAGACATGCATTTATGAAAACAGATTAAAATCTGGGTCCTGATCTTTAATTAAACAACTACACAACTCATCAAGACCACGGGAATATAAACAAACTACAGTTATTTATACTTCGTGTGTATAGCGCTTAACAAGGTCATTAAGGTCGCCCAACATTTCCTCTATTCAAACAGCATCTTTCGATTTAATCAAAACACTCTCGATTTAAACACCTTCCGCGGATTAAATCAAATCATTGAAAATATTTTTAACATCGATTATCGCTTAGAGAAGACAAGTCTTCTTTCAATATTTAGATGTTCTGTTATAAATAAGTTTAACTAGTTTAACGTGTTCACCCAGAAGTAGAATTCACCGCGAAGATTAGCTCGTAACGTGCACGTTCATTGCGCGATTACATAACATTCTTACTTAATCTACATAGAAGTCAAACTGTCAATAATAAAACCTACATTCTCTGTGCCTGCTTGTTACATTTTTATAGGCTTATATTACCTTACAATCTATCTAAATACATCACAAAATAGATTGCTATTTCTTTTGTCGCTTTAGTATTATCTAATTCATTGTTATGTTTTCTTAATGCTGACACACAAAGCTTAAATTTTTGCAGTTTGGTATTTTTGCTAAATCCTGGGCTTATATACATTACATTTTATCTAAATATTTACAAAATAGATTGCTATTTCTTTTGTCGGTTTTATATTATCTAATTCATTGTTATGTTTTCTTAATGCTGACACACAAAGCTTAAATGTTTGCAGTTTGGTATTTTTGCCGACTCCTGGGCTTATATACCTTACATTTTATCTAAATGTTTGACACAATAGATTGCTATTTTTTTTGTCGGTTTTATATTATCTAACTCATTGTTATGTTTTCTTAATTCTGACACACAAAGCTTAAATGTTTGCAGTTTGGTATTTTTGCCGACTCCTGGGCTTATATATACCTTACATTTCATCTAAATGTTTGACACAATAGATTGCTATTTCTTTTGTCGGTTTAATATTATCTAATTCATTATTCTGTGTTCTTAATATTATCACACACAACTATTACAACGTGCAATATGGTATACTGTATGCCTGGTGTCGATCGTACATATTAGATCCCAATTTATGTTGAATGGCCTAGTTTTCACGACATGATAGTAATATGAAAGCTTCTCTCTCTTCCTATATAATCGCTTCCGCATATTTTTTAAATTACTTAACGAGGCACGTGCGCATCATACGGGGTATTTAGCGAACATTTGACGTGTGTGATTGTTTATACGTGCGCGTGCCGAACACGTGGAAAATTTTACTTTCAATAAACAGCAGCTCGCTGGGGGGAAATATGTACGGCGAATCGTTGTCTACGACCACGTCTGAGGAACATATCAAATCAGCGATACAGTTACCACGAAGATTATTCACTTAAATTGATACAATTTCTCCTTTTTGTTTTTTGTTTTTGTACTTTTTGATGATTGAAGTGTTGTGTGAGTCGTATTTAATTTCTAGAGGTTTCTTGAACAAAACAGGGTACCATCGTTTTTTATTGTCATTTTCTATCGTTTTTGGAGTGGCTGTTCGTTATATTTCAACACTCAATAAAGCTTTATTAAAACACAATGTTGAATGTTAAATGACCAACTGTGTACTTATTGTAACGAATTAAATAATTATATATAGGAGAAAGAAAATACATTTGGATTGACTTCCTGCGTCATATTTAGGTCATATCATATATTTAGATATTTCTTTTTTTTAAAACTCTATCCCACGCTTTTTCAGAAGTTGTAAAATATGTGTATCCTTCAGGCATATTAAACCAAAGCAATTCTCTTTTTTTATTTATTTATTTATTTTTTTTTTTAACTTTTTCTTTTTGTGTTTTAATTATATGTTTCCCAACTCCATTTTTAAAGTATGGTCACATATATCGTTGGATTTGTTATTACGACCAACAATACTTGTTATAAGCTTGCGTTGAGTTGATATCAACAGCGGACTGACGACCTCTTTACTTTCATTCTCAATTTTCTATGTACATCTTCCACCAGAGTGTGGCACCAGCAAACAGAACACGTAAATGCTTTAATCATTACAGTAATGTAAGCACGTTCACCACACGCGCTCACGAGCAGCAGACAGCAGATATAAACAACATACTTACTTTTAATGAATTCTTCACAGATTACAAACGCAGCGAAGACTTCAGCAGCCTACTTCTGTAAACAATCGCAACAATTGTTTCACATTTCATCACAGCCATTTCAAGGTCAATTACTTACCGTTATGCATGTGCTCGGCTTTCATTCCGTTTCATGTTTAAAAGGTCAAATTCTGTCTAGCTTCTTTTGAAACACCAGAACGTCGCTTAACAAATGTTTACTAGGGCGATTTTTTAAGTATAATATTTGTATATCTTATCTAGAATCGTTACAGACAATTTTTAAAATTAAACGATATCAATTTTGAATTTACCAAATATTTAGACCGTGTTATGACTTCAGTAAAATTTCTTCATTTAGTCTCTTCGAAATTATAGCTTTCGTTAAAGAAATAAGTTTTCTATCTATTTACTGTCATGTATGGCTTTATTCGCGATATTTGAAACTTCACTTTTTTACCATGTTTATAAATTTTAATTGTGAATTGCCCTCATGTAACACGATCTAATGTGTCGAAAATAAGGTTTTCGAAAAAGTCTTGAATTTTACATACCCTATTTAATAGATTTGAAGGAAATCGTACCTATATTACAGTGGAATAAATTGTAGATTAAAACAAACAGAAAACATTGTGATAAATTTACAGTATACACCAACAGAACAAATCTAAAAGTTTAGTGAACAAACAAAAAATACGTCATTAGCTCCACAGGTTTGGTACTGTGCTCAACTGGCTTGCTGATTTTCTGTTAGATCTATTTCTTACTATTCTTTCTCACTAAGTACATAAGAACAGCTTCGTAAAACAAAATGTATACAATTACTCATTTCATAAAAGTTCAAGCAATCTTCATCTGAAAGAGATAAAATAACACAAAATAAATAATTAAACAGACGCAGACACTAATTAAAAACAAATCTTCTTGGTTTTTATTGTAATTGCTATCTCACAATGACTTAATATGCCTCTATCTCTGTAACATGTTGTATACTTATTACATAGTGCATCTGAATCACACAGAATTCTTCAAATTCTGAGACTGAAAGTTCCTCAAGTGGGACATATAAATAGACACACGTGCTTTTCTGCCTATGCCGTCTGCTTGGTCTCTTTGATTCATTGAAACCGGAAATAAACTCGTTATTCGCACGCGCTAATAATGGACGATACCGTTAATCATCGGTTACAGTTTCTTTTGAATAAAACATTACTTAGTTTGACGAACGACCAAAGAAATTTCACTTTTTATTCGTCGATTTTTGTTTCTGTGGGGACGCAAAGCAGAGATTTTCTTTTTTATTTAAAAACTAAATTCAGCATGATGTTATATCATGTACAGTCGGACACGAGCGTGTTTTATTGGTCTACTCTCCATTTTCTTTAACAACATATTAATATAGTTTGCGCAGAATCAGCGTAAACGCACAATAACTAAAGAGAGTCAAAGAGTCAGACATCTAGCTCCAACTCAGTCGTCAACAATGGACGCTCACGTGAAAATTTACTTACAGAATGAGCAAGACCAATAAAACAAACACTGCGAGTCAAAGGGGAGCAACTGTGTCAAGCCATCCTTAAAGCACAATAAAAGAATTTCCTGCCAGGAATGTAGCTTGCAGCTGAGTGGAAAGGGACATTTGAGCCCCATTTCTCTCAAGGGTTTACTGGTAAAATGTGTTATATGGTTATATTTAAGAAGTTCAACTTAAAACGTCATTACTTTACTGAATTGTTCAAAACTCTGAAGAAAATGGCGTCTATTGCCATCTTTTCACAATTAGAATGTAAATATCCTGTCTATGAGATACATAATTTTTATTTGTTTGTTTGTTTGAGGAGGCTTAACGTCTGTTTAATCGTTTCAACTTCAGTCGTTTCCATGTACTTCAGAAAGGATCAACTTGTGCGGACTAAGACATACATTCATAGTGCTGTGTCGCAGAAATACTAGTATGACGTCACAGGCATATGGACATGATACACATTTCAGTCCCGTTATCCAGGCACTTAGATCTCTTGTCGCTCTAATTTTAGGGCCGTAGCCTGGTGGTTAGATGGAGAGGGGGAAATTCCCCTAATAAATTTGGAATTTTTCTTATTTTCTATGACAAAATTCCAGGAAAATATGTGTGTGATGCAATAAAAACATGTGTTGCCCCCTCCGGGTTTCCTCAAACTACGACCCTGCATTTTTATGCTAACAAGAGGACCACAATGTACTGACAGTACTGTTTACTGATGACATTGATGGTGGGTCAGTTTGACGTATTCATCCTGATACTAATGCGGACATTGTTCTATGGAGAGCACACATAACTGTCTATATGTCTCTACTATGACATATGAACGACTTATTTTAAATTGACAACCTCTGTTTGATGTTTAAAGAGATATAATATGCCACCGTACACATGATAGCCCGTCAATCTTTTCCGGCATTTACAATTGTTCCCGCCATCGATCCGCGATGAAACTCACCAACAGACAAATTACTTTCATTACGGATGACCGGATTTTGTGACCGAGTGTGGATCGTAAATTAGAGAATCCTTTTTGCAGAAAATGGAAATGGAAGGGAAAGTCTTATGTATGCTTTTTTCTGGCATCCATCATTAGTTACTCCGCGATAAGCCTTTATAAGACCCTGAAACCTGGTATTCATGTAGTTTGTAAATCGTCGCTCAATTACAAGCCTTTATAAGACCCTGAAGCCTGGTGGAAATTTGTAAATCGTCGGTCCATTACAATGTCTGGCTTGTTTATGGTAATGATACAATGTTGTGAATAAGTTACATCTTTGCTGGTCACCATATCAACTGCAAGCTACACTACCAGTGCATGTTTATCACGTGACCAGTACAGGTTTATCACATGACCAGTACAGGTTCACCTTGTCAAGATTAAATGGATGCTGATTTAACTTGACTTAGAGTAGCAATGATTTGTTTGTTTGTTCAATTGGAATCGAACTTCCCTTTCAACTAATGCCGTTATATCGAGACGCTGTCTGCTTGTGACAGTGTACACTAATGGCGACTTTATAGTGCTGTCTCACTGTAATATCACGCTGCAGACACATTGTCATGATACCTCACTAAGTCACATTATCCTGACACAGAGCCAACCCGTCCTTACTTTCTCCTACCCAGAATGTTGAGTGCTTAACAGGGAGCGAGAAGATAACATAGTTTTAACTTCTTATGTTTGACGCTGTTGGGGATCGAACCTCAGACCATCCCGTTTACAAAACGAAAACACTAAAGTTACCACGGCGGGTTATGCAATGAAGGATGTGTAAAGCATAAATACATCTATATTAACATTGGACAAGATTTTCAAATTGGTCTATACTAATGTTCTTATGAATAAAATTATATTTTTGTTGTTTTCCACAATGAGTAGAACTCACACAGGAATAATATTGGCTTTGCTGTGTTATATTTGACTTGAATACGATAAATTCGGGAAGATTGAAGGATAGGTTTGTTACGTAATGTTAATCTCTTTTCTAGTTTTTTGTGACAAGTTGATTTCATGTCTCAGAAAGATTGAAGGATGCAGTGCATGGCGTAATAGGAATATCTTTTGTAATGTTCATGTGGCAAGCGCTCTTGAAATTTGACATACATTGCAATCATGAATATTCTAACTCTGACAATTTGAATAAAAAATAAAGAAATTCTGATATCGAAACAAAAATGATGATGTATCCAGGTTTTAGGTTAAAGTCATGTTTGATTTGTTGTAAATTATTGATGTATGTTCGGAACAATTTTCCTCTGAAGACCTTCAAAATTAAAGATTCAAAATGCCTTGGGAATGACAATTCCGTTTAGGAACATGACAAATACTGATTGTTTGTACTATGAATTAGATCCTATATGACTTATAAATCACTGTGCATTTGTTGCCTCCTAAGTTTTTGACAACATTATCCCAACAGTGAGCTTTCACGTTTGACACAATGCTCCTGATATAATGCAAAGTTATACTTTACCCCCCTCCCCCGATAATTTCCTCCAACGGATAGGACAATATACAATGATGTACTTTCATATCAATAATAGATATATCATCGACACGTTTTTTTGGCTATGTCTTCTGTATTCAATAGTTGACTTCACTATAAAATGTCATGTTTTTATCCTCCTGCTTAATGCAACTTCTCGCCGATAACAGATAAGACAATATACTTTCATTTTATGTATAAATATATCATCGACAAGTTTTTTTTTACTATGTCACCTGTATTCATATTACGCTTTATGATATTCTAATAGTTGACTTCACTATAAAATGTCATGTTTTTATCCTCCTGCTTAATGCACCTTCTCGCCGATAACAGATAAGACAATATACTTTCATTTTATGTATAAATATGTAATCGAAAGTCTTTTAGATATGTCGTTTATAGTCCTATTACGTTTTGCGAGAATCTGATATAAAACTCCGCTATAAAAACTACATTAAGACGTATTTAAAAAGCTCGAAGAATGCTTTGTAACATTTGAATGGCGAGTGTTTTCGAATATTCTGCACATTATTTGGGATAAAATGTCTTCTGTTCAAATGAAAACCGTCAAGGTTATTATTAAAATGATATACATTTCCGTTATGGCGCAATAACAAATTCAGAAACATTAACTGTTCTATCCTTTTCTATAACGAGGTATCGAATGTCATTGTAATTCTCTACTGCTTGAATATATACCAAAGATTTATATTGGAGTCGTGACTTGAGCACAATCAGATCACCATGGAAACCAATAGGATCCGTACTTATAGAGATATCTATTGTTGTACATATGTATTATACGACAGAATTAATACGGAATCAATTCATAATATTAGAATATATGTATAATGGAGTTGTATGTGAACCTCGAGAATTGTCTGTCTGAAAGGGGTACTTTCTCTCAGCAACACCATTCGAAAACAACACCTTTGGACAAACAACGCCATTGGGAATTCAACGCTTTTGGGAAACAAACCATATCTCGGAGACAATTTTGAATATGTATCTCCTAAAAACAACAGTTGTGTACAACTATCACATCTCATTACAAGGTCGGTCCAATTGGCATTAGTTGCTGGTAAAGTAGTATAGTACTAAATCATGTTTGAGATTTCAAACTTCTTTTATAAATCGCTTTGCCTGCAATGTAATCTACCAGGATTGTTTTTATAACATTAATGGATATTCAGTACTATCATTTAAGGCCTTTCCTTTTATCTTTCCCGAATTAAACTAACGAACATTATATGTGTATCTCTTTTAACTTACACAGAAAAACCTGAATCAAGCTTTAGGAATGTTTAATTTTAATATTGCATAAAAAACAAGTTTAAGCGTCCTCCTAATTGTCTAAAATAACGAATATTGAAGGAAAATGGGGATAATTGTCTATTTACATAAAAAGGATACTCCCGGTACTGCCTAGACAAGTCACTGTCACTTTAAGTCACGTCTCACATACAGTATGGTGTGTGTTAGTAAATATTACACATTACAGACTGAATTAAGGCCAACATAACGTTCACATGTTAACATTTCCGGCATAACTTTTACAGCTCCGCAGTAACGACAAGCTACATCGCTAATTGGTAACAATTAGTACATAATCAAGGTGATTACGTCTCGGGGTGTATGCGTGCTTTGGTGTAACGAGGGAACAGACTGATGTATGTACCAAAGAACGACATGGGGATGTTTTGTTGCTGCCACGCCCCTCATCTTTGAATACAGTGTTGAAAAAGAAAGATCAACCAAAGGGGCTTTACGTCACAAATGCAGCATCACATTGTTCAAATGCAAAATACAAACCAAAATTTCTAGATATTCTTTAAAATGTTTTTCTTGAACAAATACAAACAATTTACTTTGCATTATTTTTTTCGTGTGCCGTCCTCATTCTAATTCTAACACTAAATGCTGTTGTCCTTCTACAGTAAATGTAATAAATTTTACAATGAAATTTGAAAATACGGTTTAAACTTACGGAGACATCACAACGGGTGACGTGTTATGTATTTCAGGAAACCTTCACTCTTCTCAGAAACTTGGTTATTTGCTTATTATTGATAGACTTTGTGATATTCCTTTTTGTTTTTTCCTTTGTTTTTGTTTTTGTTTATATTTTTTATGTTTGTTCCTGAAGGTCCTCTTGCTTGTCTGTGTACATGGAATTATAGCTCTAAGAAAAAGTCTTAGTTTGCTCTTCAGTTTGTTTTCATTTGTTTGGATTCTAGTAAATGCATGCACTGATTCAAAACATATGCACCACATAGATACATAACTCTATATTAATAACGAGATAGTTTATATTTACCCTCTCTCCATCTCGTTCTGTTCTGTACCAGGGAAATACACGCGCGTTAACACGGTCCGTTTAATGTTGACGGCGCGTGAAATTATAGACGACTGCCTTCTTACCGAAGCATGCAACGCACGCGCCAACGATAATTTTAACCTTATAATTGTTTTATAAACCGCCAGAAGGCCCAATACGGAGGAATGAAAGTTATATGATGAGTCCAGTGCTTTGTCGGATATATATAGCATATGAAAAAGTGGGGGGAGGGGCGGATCTTGGTTCACAGAATATGATAATGAATATGTCTGCAGTGCGTTTAATTCTGTTATCTCTTTCTGTTTTTCCAAACGTTTTTAGTTTGTTACCGTCTGTTCTTATTCTATTAATTTATTGTCCTAGGATATCTGCTTTAGAAGGCATTGATTGCTCTGTGAGTTTGTAGTTTTGTTTTCGTCGGTCTCTCTGTTTTACGGAAGTCATGAATCTTTCGAATCTGTATTTGAAAGATGAGGATTGTCAATCACGCGTATGCCATTTTGCTGTGGTTTTGTGGTTTTAATTTGGTTTCGATGTCATTCCTAAGCTGAGATTCCGTTTTTGTATCTGCATATCCGACTGTTTCGGTCATTTCGTGAATGTAACATTTACATTCTGCTTTTATCGGGAAATCGACAAAAAGAAACAGCAACAACGGACACAGTACATACGCTTTGCCATAATGACTTGGTTTAACGTCTCTCTCACACCATCTGGAAGGTCTCGGATTCGATTTCCGATCATATTAAGACGTTATAATTGGGTCAACTTCTCCCTCCCTGCTAAGCACTTGAAACATTTACGGTAAAAGTATCGGTTTGTTCAGTTTCAGGATAATATGACAGAGTGAAGTATCATGTCAATGGGTCTGTGGTGTGCTTTTTCAGTGAGACAATATCATAAAGTCGCCATAAGTGCGCACTGTCACGAGCAGACACCGTCTCGATTATAACCTAGACGTGGGTTAAAGGCACGTTAAACCCAAATAAACAAACTTCCGCGCACCATAAATACCAGTGGGAAGACATAGTTCACACTCTTAGCTAACACTGAACACCATCAGTAATTAGTACGATAATGAGCTATAAACACACACAGGTGTTAAAGCATTGCTGTGTTGATGATCCTACCGGATGTCGTAACATAGGGAGCGTCACATTGTAAAGACGAGTACACATATAGCTGACGGTAGTCACTACACGGCAATGCGTATCTGATACAGTCCGTCCATAAACACTTCATCTACAAGACGAATAGTCAAAATAAACACACGTTCTTATTGTGCTACAGTCTCAGACAAAATGGTAAACAGAGAATTTAGTAATAGGTCTTTTTGTTGCAGTAGCGGAATGCTCGAATAGTCAAAATAAACATACTTTGCAGTTCTTAAAGTATCAAAGTCTCAGACAAAATTGTAAATAGAGAAGATGGTAATAGGTCTTTTTGTTGCAGTAGCGGAATGCTCGAATAGTCCAAATAACACACTTTGCAGTTCTTATAGAGCCACAGTCTCAGACAAAATGGTAAACAGAGAATTTAGTAATAGGTCTTTTTGTTGCAGTAGCGGAATGCTCGAATAGTC
>JAUMGZ010162848.1:0-16031 GCA_032359645.1 Pododesmus macrochisma
TTAATGCGTTTATTGTTGGTATTTTAAAGCAGCGACCAAAATTAGAAAAACAGAAACCAAGAATCAACTCTCAGATAAAAGAGTTACATTGACTCAGATTAAAGACTTATATTGACTCAGACTAAGAGTTACATTAACTCAGACTAAAGACTAACATTGACTCAGACTAAAGAGTTACATTAACACAGATTAAAGACTTACATTGACTCATACTTAGAGTTACATTAACTCAGACTAAAGAGTTACATTGACTCAGACTTAGAGTTACAATAACTCAGACTAAAGAGTTACATTGACCTAGACTTATAGTTACATTAACTCAGATTAAAGAGATGCATTGACTTCTGTAGTGTATTGAGTAGGGCTTTTATTGTAGCCGACAAGCTGACTTAAGAGAAAAGAGAAATATATGCTAGATAACTGTAGAGGTTCCATCAAACCGTTTATTATATCGTTAATCACATCACCAAGACAATCACCAATATGTGGGTCGTATTTCTGTGTTGGTGTAACACCTTATTTTCTCCAATCTTATTACCACAAAAAGGAAAACCAAATCGCAGCTACATTGTAAGGACACAGGAAAGGAAAACCAAATCGTAGCTGCGGACACAAGAAAAGGAAAACCAAATCGCAGCTAAGGACACAGGAAAGGAAAATCAAATCGTAGCTGCGGAAATCGTAGCTTATGATAGTCTTGTCATTTAAACAAACATTTATAACGCTTAAAATGAGCTACGGTTTCCGCAACCAGACCGAGCGAAAACGCTAAGCATTGTCAGAATGAAATAAAATTTACCAGTAATCATAAAATGAATTTAATAAAAAAGTGTTAGGGTATTTAGATGAAAATATACTGAACATATGTTTATCTCAAGCCAAAACGACTTTATTTTATAAGTCACAATATGAAGAACATTAAGTGTTCAATGCACAAAACGATATGCATAAATCCGACATAAGAAAACAACAACAACAACAACAACAACATACCTGACATAAAACACTGTTGACCATTTGTAAAAGAAACCAAAGGCACTAAAAATATCTCTGCAACTATTGTCGGAACCAAACTATTGTCGGTCATAATAGATAGCAATAGCGAACTCAGTGGGTCTTTGGCCAATGGATCGATTTGAAATGTGACTGTTACAGGTAAAAAACAGCTTAGTGATGGACCAAGTACACACAAACACATGGAACCCAAATACTATATGTATCGTCCTCTATTGAACCTTTTAGTGTCATTTCTAGGGATGCAGGAAAACTTCCAGGAACCACATTCAAACTAATAAATTTCATAAAAAAGGAAAAATTTGCCCAATTCAGCAAAAATTGATATGAATTTCTACTGCTATTGGTAATTGGCCTTACACATTACCACAGACGAGAGGGCAAACAAATGGTCTAGGTGGGAGGCAGACTCGAGCTTCTACTTCTGTATAATTAGTTGTGGTCTGAATGTCTGGCCACTAAACAAATCTAAGTCTCCACAACTTATCACCATGTGACGTAGGTAAGTGGAATTTTAATAGATTATGAACTACTTGGGTCAATATGCTTTATATAGCGGTGTATTAAAGTCAACTTTAAATCTTGTTTAAACTTACTTATTCTATTTTTACTAGTTTTTAACACGCCTTCTTAAGAGTTGGCGTAATAATGCGAAAGGCTATTGCATGACCTCTGCTGAAAAGTACAAAAAACAAAAAACAAAAAACCAGGCGTTGTCAACCCGCTCTGTTGCAAGCTAAAGGGACAACTCGATCCATATTATATAGCGGTCAAAATCAGTGTTTATTTGTTTTGCAGACGAAATCGTTTGCTTATGTATAAATGATAAATAGAAAAAATTCAAATTAAGACCAGTGAATAGTAAATCCTCCAAATAAGAAAACTAAAAAAGATAAATAAAAGTTAAAAAAGGAAAAGGCAATCAATCAGCTTTCAAATACAAATAAAAATCATATATATTGCATATCAAATAGTTAGTTTTAACCGCACAAACAATATTCTATATGCGAAAATATGTTTAACCTGGAGCGGAAATGACGGATGGACAAGAGCAACGGCACACTCGCGTTGAAATTGTTAATTGTTCGTGTTTTTCAGTGATTACTTGTTTCATCGACAGCGGCGGCCATCTTGTTTAGTTTCGTATATTATTGTGGCATACCGCGTTATAACCTCTTTTTAATCTGCTGTCTTATTACAAAGTGTTCTGTTGATATCTTTATATTATTTTAAGTTCCTTTTATTAGTGGATCTTAGATGTTATAAACACTTCATTGAGTCGGCAGTACGGGACTTCTGTGCCTCTTACAGTGAACGTGCAATGTCTAGATGTTATAAACACTTCATTGAGTCGGCAGTACGGGACGTTTGTGCCTCTTACAGTGAACGTGCAATGTCTAGAATGCCTATTTTTATAGTCTTTTGTACACCAACAGAACTGTGGCAATTTTTAAATAATTAACCAGCGTCTAGACAGGAAGTACATGGGACAGACGTTTTAACTCTCATTCTTCGTATATAAAAAAGTAAAATGCATGAAAAGGTTTTAAAGGAACAGAAAAAAAACGACATGCGCAATTTGACATGTTATCATATTCTACGCGCTATAACTGGGGTGATTTATCAGTGGGCATGAACGAAGAAAGATGTCCTTGTCAGGAAAACCTGGAAACGGATTACAGAATGACTGCATAGCAATAAATGCTACAGTTAAACCCAAGGCTCTGAAAACAATTAATTAAAACCAATCTATTTAGCCGTATCTGGCATTGCGTTTCCGTAAGAAAAGGTGGCAGTGTTTTGAAATGCTGCCAGGTTTGGCGATATTATCGGACTTAGCGGATATCACATGGCGGGTGTTGTGTTTAGTAGGGTATAGTAGACGGCTGTTTAGCGTGTACTTTAACCACGTTGTAACCGATACGCCATTTTCCATAGCCGAGTATAGACTTAAAGAAACGTAAAAAAAAAAATACTATATAAAGTAACATTTAAAACCTGATTCACGAAACCATTTAACAGTTTCATAATTTGAAATACAAATATATTTAAATACAGGTTTGGACTTCATGTTTTGGTTGATAAAAGCTAACTCCTTAAATAAAAATATTCTAAAATCCAAAGACGGCCATTTGATGTCATGTGTATACATCATATAGAAGGTTTCACAATAGCTCCTAAGTACAAGAGTATTTCGATTTCGAGTTTGATTTCCGGCTGCGTCACACCTAAGACGTTAAACTTAGGAAATATTCTCGCTCCTTGCTTAAGACTCGACATTCTGTGTAGGCGAAGGACCGGTTGGCTCAGTGTCAGGATAATGTGATCGAGGGAAGTATTATGTCAATGTGTCTGTGGCGTGATATTTCAGTGAGACAGCACTATTAAGTCGACAACGGTGCTCATTGTCACAAATAGACACAGTCTCGATATGTCCTAGGCATGTGTTGAAAGAGACATAAAACCCCAATAAAACTGACAAACAAGAATGCTTACATTTTGGAAAGAGAAATATGACAATTGAAATATGATGAGTTGGGAAGGCATACTCCTTTTTACACTTGGCCTACTTTAACCACGTGGCCACGATTTAAACAATTCCAGATTATCAATAAAGCTTTTCATTTAATTTACATCAAGCATTGTGCAGATGCGCAAAACTTAAAACAAAAAATAGAAAAATAATAACTGAAATTATAAGATATTCCGAAGATGTGTAATACGGAATGTCATCTAAAAATTGCGAGTAATTAAAACTATCTTGATTTGTACAGCGTTTAAATTGGGGTTAATCATGTTATTACAACAAGAACAGGCGAACAAGAGCAACGCATGAACGAAAAATGTACATCCGTGATAGAACCGGAACTCCTGCAGAAAACACTGATTGGTTTATTTTATATATTTAAATTGCGGAAACGATATGATACATGTCATTTAAATGTGTTATCTTTTAATCCGTGGTATTCAATCTGACAAGGAAATTACTAGTAACAAAAGCAAGATACATATCCCGTGCCCATTAAATCACATCAACCAGAATACAACGAAATAAAATGTTGGATAACAAAACTTGTAATTCAGGAGTGAAATATTGATTATATTCCATGTGCAATTGTTTTAATTTGGGTGCCACAAGAGTGCTGACGAGTTAGCTCCCCTGAAGATGAATGGCCCTCGTGGTGGTCAGAAATTGATACATTACCTACATGTTACCTAGGTACACGACAGGTAGGCGTCAAAAATGTCTTCAGTTTGTAAGACAAACAAAATCAGTATCGTTGTTTTAAGGAACAAAAGTATGGTGGCTCATTTGTACCACGTCGACTTTTCGTTATTTCGGGTTAAGAAAAGACACAAAAAAGTCGCTAATTTACGGGTCGAAAGACGACAGAACTCTAAGCGAGAAGACTACAACAATAAGTCGCTAATTTGCGGGTTACTTTGTTGTCTTTTCGCACCAATTTGTTCTTCCTTCCTTTCAATCGACGTTTCGTTATTTCGGGGAGAAAAGACGACAGAACGTAAATCATCATTCTTTCGTCTTTTCGCCCTGAAATAATGAAAAGTCGAAATGTCACAAATGAGCCACCGTACAAAAGACATGGATATTGATATAACGTTTTAAGTTAACTTAACTTATTTATTGCGTTTACTAATATGTCGACAATCGATGATCTACATATTGTATGAATAGACATGTCAACACACTTAATTAAATATAGTCTAGTGTAAGGTAAAATAGTAAATCTAAAAACCAAGACGATATTCTAAGGCCGTATGTCCCGGCATGGACATTGGCAAGGGTCCTCTTGGACTGGTGCTGCATTGCAGCATGTTACAGTTGAATCATTCTCTTATTATTAAACTTTTTTACTCGCAAACTATTTATTTAAGCTATGAACTGCTTTCAGTTGGCATTCATAGGAGATATGAATGCCAACTGGACAAAGGCAAATTTAATGAAGCGGGCTAATTTAAAATGTTAAGTTAAGTGTTTGCTAAAAGTGGCAATAACATTTGGTAATACAAGTAAAATATACCTCTATGTGCCCCATTCAGGTTTACTGTGATATATAAAGTATTGTATCCTACTATGCAGGAATTCGATGTCATTTGAGATATAAGAAATAAATTGATCATTCGATAGATAAGGCCATATATCACCACGGGTCGCCTCACACCCCGATCATTTTACGTTTACAGACATGACCTAAATACTCTTAGCCTTATAGTCCACATATTTCATTCAAATGATTAAACTTTTGGAAAGATTAATGAAAGTTATGTAAAGTATCAAAATATTGGATAATTGATTATGAAACTTGTGCAACACCGAAACAATTTAATCAGAAGTATGGATGCAATAAGAGTGCCATGGTTTCAAAACACAATTACTTTACCTACAAGGGGTAGTTTAAATTTAAAAACAACCTTCATTCGCGATTCCGTTTTTATCAACAGCGCATCCTCTTACATTTTAGGACAATTAAAGAATTTCGAAGTTTAAACTTCGATAACATTATTAAAGTTTTGATTCATGAAAAAAGTACGACAAATGCAGAATTATGACTGGTAAATTAACATATACCAGAAACCATGTGAATAATTGGGTTACACCAAAGAAATATTATATATTTATAATCTTAAAATTTAAAGGTGTCAGCCCTGAATCTCAATAAATGAAAGGTTAACGTACTTCTACTGTTTGTGAATTTTATTGGTAATAGTTTATAATAGAGCTATTTCGTGTTTCAGAGCGGACTCGTCATTGAAACGTTTGTCACGCCAATGGGTGTAATTGATTAATTTCGAGTTTAGTCCCCCTTTTTTCCTCAGCTGACCTATGATATTTTTAGCTCCTGTGTGATTACAGAATTGTATATTATGTTTTGTTTGTTTAACTTATTACATATATAGATTCACCTTTAGTTAAAGACGACTCTTATCCTAATTTGTATGGTGGCTGATTATGGCCAAATTTGCTTTGTCGTGCTGTCGTACTATCAAAAGCAAAATTGGTCACAGTCAGGCACCACGCATTTGGCCTATTTGTTTAAATTTTAAATATCTATTCTTATTTTTTACTATTTTTATTGTCAATCAAATTTCCAATTATTACTTTATCTTATAAAATAGTCTTACTTTAAATCATTTTATATAATGTTCTGGGTCATTGTTTCATGACAATCGGCAAATCAATCAATCGATAATCGATACTAGAAACTGTTGATTTCAAAGAGAAAGATTTATAGTATTTGGAGATTGCCCTTCAAATGGTGTGACTAAACAAGCTAATTATACAAATGGCAGCATTTTCTTCAATCGGAATCGAATTGGGTTTCCTATAAATAACTGGAATGAGGTCACGGTGCTAATGTGATTTTAGAACAAATTATGTTTACGATTTATTTCTTGTACAGCGAAATCGTTTTGAAGTATAGTCGATACTCTCGCGTGGTAATGGTCTTGTAAGATTCTGTTCAAAGCATTATTTTCATTCATTGATAAAATCAGAATCAGTTGTTTCTACGTTTTGATTGGTTGATTTCTATTTCGGCGCACTTTGATTGGTTGATTTCTATTACAGCATCACTGTCGGACTCTACTTTCTCTTAGCTTTATCTATTAATAAAGTGACAATCGTGAGGTGCAAACTTCGACTCAATTGCCAGGTGAATGAATCCTTTGCAATATTGCGGCTATGTTGTTTTATTTGACATTATAAGGCTAGGGTTTGTTTACTAGGTTTTTGAATTATTGGGTGACTGTCATTCACAGCTTAACAGCCAGTCTGAGTCTGTGTTGTTTCAAGATGATACCGTTGAGATTAAACTGTATTTGCGTTGCAGACTGTTTGAGATAAATTAGATATGATCATTACTGCAAGATTATGGACGATTTTACAAATGCTTAAAATATACATCATTTTCACCCTTGAAGTAAAAGTATCACTAAGTTTTAACAAGTCAGACAAGAGCAAACATAATATCACAATGAAACCACTAGTACATACACCTAGGCGCCCTTACTCAGCTTAGAATCAATTTTTTTTAAAAGAAAAAAATAACTTGCTTTTATTTGGGAAAAAATCATACGCAACAGAAACTTAAATTCATTTCTATTACTTAACATCTAGATATCTATAATATGGACAACAGATCAAATTTCAAAACTGAAATAAAGACGCTTCATTCAATTCGCTGATCTTCAAATAGTGCAACAGTCCTGCTGTGCTCCAATAATACTAGCATTAAACTTAACAATGTTTAAGGTTTTTAAATAATCATATATGTGCGTCAGTCGTGTATTTTAGCCAATTATATTAATATTCTAAATGGCGTGAACTCCGACGAGTCCAATTTAAGATTTTTGCCTACCGAGAACTCGTTTGATATCCATTCACAATGGATTACAATTATCTACTGTGCCCGGTTTAATATTTGTATTTTATATGTTGAGTGGCTAGCGGATCGACCTGTTTGCTATGTGTCTATGTGGGTAAATGGTATATAAAAGGTGGTTTCTGTGTTTTAATCAATGGTTTTTAAGGGTGTTTGCTCTATAAATATTTAACGGTTGTCGTCTGCTGGGTGCGGTTAAGGTCAAGAGTTCAATGTCAAAAAGGGTTTGCAGACGATAATACGATAATCTTAGTGCAAACATCTAAGGACAAATTACTAATATTTACTACTGGTAAAGAAACACCAAAAAGTAACGATACAAAATATGAACGCTACAACTTATGAAAAACAGACAAACCGATTAAAAGAATAGAATTTTGGCAATTGAAAACTATCACTCACTCACACGAGTCTCATTTTTTCATCCAGTGTTACGTAAAAATACCAAATTGTGTTAATAGGAGTAAGTTTACCGATATAATATTTATATTAAAAGCTAAATTGTTGACCTTTGTCATATTATGTCTCCTGAGTATATATGACAGCCAGTATCCAAAGAATCTGATTACTAACAACTTGTATTTTTGACTAGAATTATTGGTGTTTCTGTTTAATTACAACCATGCATTGTACAGTAGAGATATTTTAACTGATGTGTAAAATGTAGGACAGACAACACAGTTTGTGTTATATTGCACTAGAATGCATGATTTTACATTCAGAAAACCAAAATTTTCTCGGAGGGATAACTTACATGGCTCCGTCCCCTACAGTACAGTTTTGCCAAGGTTTTATTTCCTTTTTGGATACGCTACTGACACAATCATTGTATCTTCGAGGTATTTTAAACATACTTTGTTTGACCACAATTCACCAAATCAATATTTTTATTAAGTTATTCAGATAAAAGTATAAGTAGTAATGCAAATGGTAGCTTTAATATCGAGCACTTGTGTTATGAGTATGATAGTGTTCTTGTGTTATAGTGAGGTATTTTAATGGCAGACCATCTAAAGAATGAGTAATGACTTTACTTATATATCCGAGGACATTGCTAAACAAATAGCGATTACTTCATCGATTACAAGTTTTAAATATTTGTATTGGGCACTCGTTGACCATGTCAAGTGGTTCCGAGCTGTAAGTTTACACACAACAAAAGTAAATAGTTTTGAACGCGAAATATGGAATAGACTCAGACGGAAAACGAGAATTATACCCTTCCTGGGTTTCTACAAAATAACGCTGTTATATATCTGAACTGTTGTAAGTTTCAACTTATATCGAACGCACTAAAATCAGGAATTAAATGTGCAAGGTTTTATTAAATACCATATTTCTGTATCTCACACATGTATAGAAGATGCGTGTTTTGCTAGGTCAACATTATTTTATTGTAAGTTTTTATTTACAATTTTCTTCAACAGACCTTGATGATGTAATCAAAGATTGATAAAGTCATATTTTAAGTATATCCTATATTGGTTAAAATATTGATTATTAAAAAATTAAACTTAAAAGTTATACAAATGTACCTGAATTGTAATAAGATTTATAATAAATCTAGATTGTGTCTATAATTCGTTTATGTTGACGGTTCAGTAATTGCTGCACATATATTACACTGTGTTTCAAGTTTTATAACCAATATTTCTTTTTTCTTGTGTCCACTTTATTCTTGACATATTTATACATTTATTATTTTGAGACGATATTTTAATATCTATAATGTATACAACCATCAATGCATATTTGAATTGTGATTCTAAATGTAGATTTGCAACAATGTTTATTGTAAAAGCGCAATTATAGTATAATTACGGCGTTTTGATAGATTATTTTTGTTACAAGCTTATTGTCTGAAAAAATAATTGCGTCTTTTTAAATGCAGAAGAAAAATCAATCAGAAAAAACGAAATATAATATGCGTATGATAAATGAAAACTTTACGATATTGGAAAATGTATCTGCTAAAGACCTCTTGTCATTGTAATACCGAGTAGGGTCGTTTTCAATCTTCGAGTACAATGTCAATAGTTTGTTGGTATAAAGTGGTTTCCTTTTGTAAAGTTAAGTATCACCATTAAACATTTTCAGTTTAAAAGTAGTCTCCGTTTTTAATTTCAAAACGCACAAAGTGGGTAAATATTACATGTCAAAAGTGACGTGTCATTTATACCCCAGGGGGTTACAACACACTGAAGTTTGAACGCTGAGTATGCAATCAATCTGTATGTCTATTGGGTGTGGTATTTCATATTAATTGTCTTGATTTTAGTATACACTTCAACAATGGGGTTATGGACTAAAGGTACCATGACCAGAACGTACCTACCGGAACGTACCATGGCCACAACGTACCTACCGGAACGTTCTCAGATTTGAACGAAACGTAACTAGCTTTTAGAGTGGTTGTTTGTTTTATTGGGGTTAAACGTCACTTTAACACATGTCTGGGTCATACCAAGAAAGTATCTGCTTGTGACAGTGCGCACTGATGGCGGATTCATAGTGCTGCTTTACTGAAATATCCTGTCACAGATATGTTTACATGATACTTTACTCGGTCATGTTTCCTGACACCGAGCCAACCAGTCCTTCTCCTACCCAGAATTTTGTGTGCTTAGCACTTCAACAACAAACCAAGGTACTGACGGAGGATATGGTAAACGTTCAGCATCCCCTGATTGTGTTGTTCTTGTGCTCCATTTGTCTCCGCTCACACAATCCAAAATAACATAATGAAACGCGTTGAAAACAATGATTCACGTCGAGTGGTTCCGAACAAGATCTAACCAAGGAAATTTCCCGTCGGCGTTCTTGTGAAAAGCTCTTAATAAGATTGATCATTGTTATAATACATGGTGGTATAATTTAACATTATAACAGACTGACTGTCTAAATTAAGCTAATCAGTGATTAAGTCATAAGTTGCCGATAAGCTGTTTAACTTTACAGGGATTTTTTTGACCACGGGTCATTGTAAATCCCACTCCTGACTATTTCTGTCCATATTTGCAATCCATAGATTTATTTGAGTAAATGCCAGCAATTAACGGGTCTTTAAATACCACAGAAATTATCTCGATTACGTAACGTTCTTAAAATATATCATATTTTGTAGGTGGCTTAATAACAATTATATATAACTACACTTCGTGTGGCATCTGTACTTGGCACGTACTTTACGTGTTGCATATCACGTGGTCATCGCATAGTTATGTTACTTTTTTATAATAATTACTTAACATTTTATCTTAATTTTAGAAAGGACATTTGACTAACGAGCGCGGATAACACCAACAATAATCGAACGGCAATAGCAAAAATATATTTAACAACATCACAAAAATATTTGAGGATCGCCAACACCGCGGAACGATTAGGGACGCTAATTTATAAAATGGTGTGGGGTCCCAACCTCAAAAAACCCGCGTAGATGGGGACCATAAACCACAAGTATTTCTTTTAATGAAAAACAAAAATAAACCTACTTAGAATTAAATCATGACCCAACAAACGCACAATACACCACCTTAGTCAATGTAATCGTCTCTTCTGACCTTATAGCTGTTCGTACAATCATTGCGTTATTATTGTTATTTTTTTGAGGGGGGGGGGGGGCAGTATTTATTAGTTTACACTTTTTAAATGGGTTTTTGTCGACACGATCATTTGTTTGAACAAAAGCAAATTTATCAGATCCGCGACAAAATATTTCTTTTTTTACTATTGATCCAAACAGCACGATGTAATTTAAACGATAATGGAACAGAACATATCAATATTACTGTTCATAACTTTACAATTTATGTTTATAAGCTGCGTAAATGATAACAAAACAATTGAACGCCGTATTCAAAAAAGCAGTTTAAAAATATGTCCAAGGTTGTAATTTTGTTCACCTGTCGGAAATAATGCGATACTTCTTTTATGAGAATTTTAGTCCACATAATTGTATGCATTTAATTTGTAAAATTGATTTACGTTTGACGTCTGCACAGAAACCAAATGCACTTGAAAAAGGTAAAATTCTCTTGAACTCGTTAAGTTCACAAGTGTTGGGCAGATAATAAGATTTATCTAATTCATATAGGAATGAGTTTTACCATTTGATCGTGGGAAATTAGTAATAAGTTCTGATTTTATCATAACTCGTTAGGGATATCAACTTTTCATTATGCTTATAAAGTGCAATCAGGGCTGTCATTGCGCTTATTGGTTGCTATTGCCGATAAGTTGAAATCAGGGTAAATATTATGTTTGAAAGTTGTAATCAGGGTGATCATAACGCTTATAAGATGTAATCGTGGTTATCATTATGCTTTTTAGTTATAATCAGTGTTATCTTTCTGCTTATAATCAGTGTTATCATGAGGTTTAATAGTTGTTTCCTTATACGTCAATAATTGCATTTTGCTGTTTTTTCTGTGTGCTCTCCACGTTTTCCTTTTACTTGCCCAAGACCATGACCTTGTGTCGTTTCAGTACCATCTTGGTTTTTCGTTTTTACTACTTTGTAATCTGGGTAATCATTATGCTTATAATTTGTAATCAGGGTAATCATAACGCTTATAATTTGTAATCAGTGTAATCATAACGCTTTTAATTTGTAATCATTGTAATCATAACGCTTATAATTTGTAATCAGGGTCATCATAACGCTTATAATTTGTAATCAGTGTAACAATAAAGCTTATTAGTTGTAATCAGATAGCTGTCATTGCGTATCCGTGTTATCATTATTGTCCAACGTTATTTCAGTTGAACAATTTTCAAACAATTCTAGTGTATAGATCATCACTGTCAAGTCTTCTTGTGCATCATTGCCTTTGAAAATACCTTCAAGCCGTATAGCAAACACATGTTGAGTTTTACTTACTTCACGCCACTGCGAGGTGTATGATCTAATACAGTATTCACCCAAGATAAAAATAATAAAAACATTTAAAAAAAATTGTCATTTTTGAATTCCAATAAAAAATTCACACACAAATAATTGATTTAATAAAAAATTTAACAAACTTAATCACAGAACAAATTTAAGTTTCTAAATTGTCTTGAGTTAAAAACGCATTAAGTCAAATTTCTATCTTACATGTAACACCGAACTGTGGATAAGTAAACGCGACAAGAAGTATTGATTAGTTACCTAAAATTTCAATTTTCTAGTTACGTTTACTTGTGAAAGATAAAACTGGAATTTTAATTTCCTAACATAGGAAAATCATTAACGATTATCTGTTTAACAAATAGGCGTTATTTTTTTGGAAGATCAATATGAGAAATAACGTATGTATGTTGACACATCCTATAATTAACTTTTTTCTAATTACTTTTGAAATATGTTTTATTTTTTAAATTCTGATTAAAAAATATTGGTGTTATTGATAAATGCAGAACAATACCCGGTCGTGTAGATCTAATGTTTGTACAAAGATTTCAATTTAGAATGTCATAAGTTATAGCAGACGACAAGACGAACAAGTGGCACGCGATCAACGCCATTTTAACGTGATTTAGTATGACCATTTTTTAGTTAACAACGCTTATAAAGTCATTTGGTATGACCTTTTCTATACATAACGCAAAAAGAATATGAACATAGTTTTATATTAAGGAAATCTTTGTTATCTAATAAGATATCAAAGAACGGTTAAGACAACTTAGTGCTAACAAGATTAACATTACTTAAAATACCTTATATAATGCTTATTGAATTAATACACACTCCAATTTGCAAATTAAATATTATTTTATTTGTAGATTTAATTAATGCTTCACGTAACATGTTTAGTACTATCTAAATGTAACGAACTAAACGGTAAAAATATATGAGAAACTAAACGATAAGCAATGAGTGATGTCATTCATAGGCGATATAAATGCCAACTGAATTCGGTAGGGATATATAGTGGCATTGCCATGCGATGGTACATTTGTAAATATGTCTTTATGATCAATTATGAACGTTCAACAGTCAGGAATATATGACTTAAGGAGATTTCAATTTCTGAACCAAGAACACTAAATAATTGTTTTATAACCATGCAAACACTTATTATAGTGTAATTTCTCTCCCATTTTCAATGTCTATACGAATGATTTTTTAAATGCTTCAACATTTTCTCGTTCCAAAAGTGACTTAATGGATTTATTTCAATTACATACCACTAATTTCCAAAGACGGCAAGAAAACTTTAAGCCGCGGCATAGCAGAAGTCGTAGTCGATTTCGGCCTGAATATTAAGGCACTTTTTTTTACCCACCTTTGATTAATAGAATCACGTTACCATGAAGTAGAGGGTGCGGAAATGAAAAAACCTTTGCCATGTATACCACCTTAAAAATTTCAATAGATATCTTTTAGATACAGAAGAAAGACATTTTCTTCATATGACTCATAATAAATATCAATTAAATAAAAAATGAAAACATTCCTTCCTGACTCAGCTCAATTAATTGAAATTTTAAAGAAAGCTTCAGCAATAGTCGCGTAGGTACTTTGCGGTGTCATGAATATATCTGAGCAACGACAGAGAGAGGGAAGCATTTCATACCAAGGCATTAGAAATTGATTATTTAGTTGTTCAATACAAGAGCTCAATAACACATATTTGTTTTAAGATTGAAGCAGTCTATCGTGGAGTGGTGAGGCGATAGCGACTCTGTTATTGGCGAAAAACTTTTAAGACAAAAATCTCTTCTATGTCCCTCATTTGGACATTTCATATGCTAAAACAACCGATAGTAATGCACTGTTTGTATATTTATAATTCGTTTGTTGGTAAAACAAAGTGCAAAACTAATCCCTTGTCGATATTGCACAATGCACAAAGGGTGGCATTGAAGAGAATTGGTTGATACATAGTTGATACCTTTTGGCTATTGGTCTTCCGTTATTTTATCACGTGCACGTAGCTTAACCTTATTCTTGTTTGTCATATGTCTGACGGTGCAAGGCAAGATAAAAGCGTAGGTAACGACAACAACGAGGAGTATGATTCATTTGTTTGTGCGATCACGTATTCATTGGTACCCTTTCTGGGAATCACGATTTGGAAAATTTGAGAGGAAAAAACGTTGTGATTAGCCATGAACGATCAAGCCAACACTCAAAGCAAAAATACTGTGTACAAGTGAATCATTATTATGCCAAATTACTTATATAATTAAAATGATGACAGAGAAACAAAATTGCATTGCAAAAGACGCAACGAAATCCAGTAAGGGCCGAGGTTCGAAGATAAACGATCGGAGAAAGCATATAAACTATTACAATAAACAAGAAAGAACGCGACGTTCTGATAGAACTGAGCGCTTCCGTGACATATTTATACCTTGGGTCATGTAAAGCATGTTGTTAATACCAAAACTGATGTCTTTCACAAGCTTCACAGAAAAGGGGTCAATGCACTCAACAAAAAAACAGGCCACTTCAAGAGTAATATATTAATGTAAACGTGCTTAAGAGCAAAATCAAAATAGACCACAAGTAATATTTTATAGAACAAAGTTAACGTTATTTAAAAGTTTAAAAAGCACTCTTGTTTTATTATCGAGAGATATGACAAATACACGTTTTAAATACTAGTTCGTGTAATTACATCTCTTAAAGCGTATTAAATATGCAGGTATATTAATTTGTAACTGAAAACACTTACCTGAAATTCGCAGGTGTTAAATAAATTCTAAATCATCGTTAAAACTGATTTGAGCTCGACAGAACCCACGACCGAGATATCACTCCACAAACACTGACGTGAATAAATCTAAACACTTGTTTTTTCGTCGGAATGTTTATGTAAATTCGATTGTTCACGATTCAATTCACCCTTTAGTGGGGTTGTTAATTTATTTGTGTCAAAGTATTTTAGCTTTGTTTGCACAAAACCTTTACCTAATTACCATGCATAGTTTAACGCACTCAGCATTTTATCAAAACCAAACTTCAAAAACTTGTATAATTATTTCCAATTCTGAATATGCATGCAATGCAAATGTAGAAAGGAAGCCAAGTTTTTATAATTCTGCCCAAAATGGTTTCCGTGCAATGAATATAGCTTGACTTATTAATTGTAGATCACTAATGTAAAATTAGAGCGATACTAAAACAGGCACGTTGTATTGTGACTCTATCACAGCTTTAAGTAACTGTATATATACATTTTGTGTATGTTGAAACACACAGGTAGAGTCAGTCGGGTGGAATATGCCTTTAAGTCGAGTTAACCTTGTAGATTAAAGGAAACCTTTGTGAAAGCTACCAATCGTAAGTCAACAAAAGCCAGAGTCGAGAACAAATAGGAATAATAAGCAGGAGAGTGTTATCTACGCACAGGTATTCCTGTAAACACTGAGCGTATTGACAGTCAGTTTGAAACACGATGTCATACCAAAATACAGAAATACAAAGGTAGCGCTATGACAGTCAGTTTGAAACACGGTGTCATACCAAAATACAGAAAAACAAAGTAGATTTATTGACAGTCAGTTTGAAACACCGTGTCGTACCAAAATATAGAAATACAAAGGTAGATGTATTGACTGTCAGTTTGAAACACGGTGTCATACCAAAATATAGAAATACAGTAGATTTATTGACTATCAGTT
>JAUMGZ010162859.1:0-16027 GCA_032359645.1 Pododesmus macrochisma
TCCAAAACTACTGGACCAATTTCACCCAAACTTGGGGACGGGGGGGGGCTCAGATTTGTTCAAATGAAGGGGCTCGGTTTCTAGGGGTCACCACTTTGGGGGGCAAAGGGTGAACATTTGACAAAATTTAACAAAAGTTCTTAGACATTAGAAGGCCTAGTGCTTTATGTTTTAGTAAGAAGTAAGTTTAGGGTATGGAGAATCAAGTTTGTTCAAGGCTTTACCCTGGGGTCAAAAATAGGTTACGAATTTGGGATTCAAAGTTTAACACTATATATATAACAAATATGTTAACTTTCACATTTTCGACTTCTTGTCCAAAACTACTGAACCCATTTCATCTAAACTTTGAAGAAGTCTTCCTTAGGGAAAGGAGGTTCAGATTTGTTCAAATGAGAGGGTTCGGCCCAAAGGGGGCGCCGCTTTAGGGGCCAAATAAAGATAAATTGACAAAACTTTAAAAATCTATTTAAATACTAGAAGGCTTAGTGCTAAATGTTTTTTGGTATAAAGAACCATAATTGTTCAAGGCTTGAACCTGGGGTCAAAAATAGGTTACGCATTTTGGGGTCAAAGTTCAAAACTATATATATAGCAAATATGTTAACTATCACATTATCGACTTTTCGTCCAAAACAGCTTGACCAAATTGATCCAAACTTTAAAGAAGTCATTCCTAGGGGAAGGAGGTTCAGGTTTGTTCAAATGATTGAGCCTGGGCCCAAGGGGCACCACTTTTGAGGACCAAATGAATAACATTTGACTAAATTTCAACGATCTTCATCTTATAAACTAGATGGCCCACATCCTAATGCTTTGGTTTGTAGTAACTTAAGGGCATGGAGAACCTAGGGTCAAAAGTATTCAAATGTCAACAGTTTATATATAGGCCCATTTAAACCAGATGGACCTCTTGTTATTACAAGTTAGAATAAACTCGCAAGCACAATGTATCACCACAACATAAATATGTTAAGGGTCAAAATCCTGGTTTAAGAATATCTTGTTCAAGATTCAAGGTCTCGTTTTGATACAAAGATCATCAATAGACAATCAAGTCAAATGACTTTGAAATGGAATAGAAATTTTAGATGCCAAAACTAGGTGCGAGAAAATAATTTTTTTAAATAAAGTTCAAGTTTACAACACCCACCAATTTCATGATATAGATTTTCCCATGCAAATATTTGCCGTTTACAATTGTGTCTTGGGGGTCGATTGATGACATATTGAATATGCCAGGAATATCTGTATGGAGTTTAAATACATTACATACAATTTGAAGGATATTGTTGATTACACAAATATCCTGTAGACTTAAAGTTAACAGGGAACGAATCGAAATATCAGACAGACAAACACAACAAATTAGAATTCATACAAACGTATATGAACACTATGTTTTATGTTTAAGTTTCATAATTCATTGGTCATTAGCAATGTGATATAGGGCCTGAAACAAAATGACGATGTTTCAGTTTAGAAAGTTTCTGTTTCGCTTGTGGCTAAGAGCAACACGCTTCACGTAGAAGACTAAGCATTAATATGTTGGCCCAAAAAATGGACTATGGACAAAACATACAATCAATGACTATTTAATGTTCCGTACGAAACGAAATACATGTAATAACAAAATGAAACTGACTCGGCGCAGGGAAATTTATGCCGTTACGCTATGAAATACGAGTCAAGATGTGAATGTAGACGTATAGGATCAAGTTAACAAAAAGCTTCGATCCTCGTGCTGCCACCATCATGGCATGCGTGTATATGTGTTTGGCTATATGGAGGCCATGTATCTTGTATAACACAAACATTCAAATATTAACTGACCATGCATTAAAACTATTTTTTCATCTTTATATTAAAGTCTCTTGTTTTTCGTATTTGCGGAAATTTTATAACTTTCCCTAACAAGGAATAATATCTTCTTGTGTAAATTGCTTTTAATAAGAAAACATAATGTGTTCCAAAGGTCAACTATTATTCCAACTTACATATCACCAATTAACAGAAGCTTAATATAAAATTGAAGATAGTGTCATATTTTGTATCATTGTTCATGCAGCGAGACGATAAAACAGAAGACTATGGCCGCTTATATGGATGTAGTGATAAACTGTGCCGTAACAATAGGTTATCTTTTATGTAGCATTTTAAACCATGAACACTATCTTTTTATAAAATATGCAATTTGTTCTATAAATACCAATAACATACATTACGACAATTTGTCAATAGCAGTATAAAAATCATGAATTTAGATGCTCTACCTAATTCAATGAATTAGTTGTTTTAAATGTACATGTAAACCCTTTTATTCTTATTGTGAGTTTTCGTAAGGCATTGATAAGATCTTACGACAACTTACGTTTATTCATATAACAGTAAATCGGGTTAAGGAAATTGATATTATTCCATTATGTAAGTACTTTACCATCATTACGATTTGAAGGATTCCCAGGACTAAACTGGATATTTGGATAAGTCGATCTGCTGTCCCAATTGCACCAGTCTTTTTCAGAAATTACAAACCATCCGTAATCACGATTACAGCCTCCATAGCTTCTGTTGATAAAAAATCGACGCTTTCCACTTGATCTGTAAAAACATAAATAGCACGCAAATTAAAAGTTACATAGGGAAAGCAAATGTCTATCTAAAACATGTCACTTCACATTTTTCAAAGTATTTAACCTGTCTAAAATATGTCTTACATTTGTATATATTAATTAAATCAAATATCAATATTCCAAGAATGGAATTTTTCTGCGATATTAAAGAGTATATTCAGTGTTGATATTTTTACTATATGAAAATGTATTGGTTTGATAGAGGTTAGGACAGGTCGGTTTTTAAGAAAACTCTGATATAAAAATTACATTGATATTATAAATTCTCGACTTCTTACCCTCCTATACTACAAAAGTTAAGACTACCACCAATCCTTCCGTAAGATGAACCTATAATTCTATCATGGGACAGCCATGTCATTTTATTTGCTCCGAGTGAATTGAAAATGAAATAAGCTCTCTCACGTCCACCGACGTATGCCGATAACTTTATCTAGATAAATAACAAGACCATAGTATTTTAAAATAAAATATACATTGAAATATTTGAAATTGTATTATAATATATATGTATCGTCCTGCTGTGATATTTCTGTTGTATTTATATACTGTCGTTTTATAATGTGTACCACTATGCCTTAAATTCATCACCACAACAAATCACATTCAGTTGAATCCTTTAAGACACTGTGGTATTATATTATAGTGATTCTCTTAATCTTAAATAAATTCAATTCAATACTACTATACAGTTCTAGAAAGTGATACTTACAAAATCAAAGCATCCATGAAATATTGTCAGTATAAAAAGCGAAAAGATATTTGTGGATTAACTGAATAGTAAGCATTCGTTTATATTATATAAGATATCTCATATACCTTGTATAGAACGAGATTTCCAGAAATTGTAAAAAACAACTTATCGTCGACAATGCTATTTCACACTATTTAAGCTTGTATACAGTATATCATTAGGTTGTATGTGAATAGAAATCACCTAATTAAATCAGGGAGACTTTTCAAATAAAGTTTGCATATCTTAAAACTAGTTTCAAAATATTGACACATGTAATAGTGCAACAACAAATTCAAGTGCAATGATGCTGCACATACTCGAAAACATATCCATATCATGACGCTATCCAGATATCTTGTATACACGTACGATATAAGATAATTATCTTATATAAGTATACAATATATGTACTTATCTATTTACATCATCTGGTCATGAATAAATGTTAAGTTGGCTTGTCATATCAAGTACTTGTCATATCAAGTACTTGAAGATGTATATAGATTTTCTCCAGGTCCCTACCTCAAGAAAATCGGCTGTTATGATGTGATGGGAATATTAATGAGAGTGGCGTGAATGTAACACCCCAATACGTCAGAAGTAACCAATATATATCAACCAGCGCGGTGGCCCAGTGGTTAGGAGCTCGCTTCGTGCTGGTAAATTGGTGCTATAATTTCAGGTCATGTGATCGAATCCCGGTCGGGTCTAAACCTAAGACTTTGAAATTAGGCAATCTTTGCGCTTCCTGCTAAGCGCCAAGTTTTACAGTGTAGGAGGAGGACTGGTTGGCTCGGTGTCATGATAATGTGACCGAGTGAAGTATCATGTCAATATATCTGCGGCGTGATATTTCAGTGAGACAGCACTATAAAGTTGCAGTAAGTGCGCACTGTCGCTAGCAGACACCGTCTCGATATGACCTATACATGGGTTAAGAGGACGCTTAACCCCAATAAATAATGATAAATAGTTTAAACCAATTCATTTCAATAGGTTGTAAATATACCGACGTTTCCAAACGCTCTCGATAAGTGGCAATCTATTGGAAGAATATTTCTGATTTAGCTCATCAAATAAAAAAGTACAAAAAATTGACATTCTCCCCGAAAATGCCATAAATTGGGCTTAAGTACACATTTTTCTTTATAGAAAATTCAAACATAATCGCAATTTAACTAATGTATTTATATTTACACATAAATACACAATTTAAAAAAAAATTCATAAATATATCAAGTTTATTGTTTATTTTTGATATGCATCACTATATAGCTACAGAAAAATGATATGCTACATGTAAGGTTTTTTTTATTAGTTTTCAGCAAAAAAGTTGAATTGTTTTATTCTTAAAGACATAGTATGTAAGGTGTCGTGTCAAAACTCAGCCTGTGCGGTTGTAACATAATGTACTTATTATCCGTCAATAAAACTCGGAGAACAACGTTTAAATGTCCGTATCTGTGTTCTTTCATGTTTTCTGCACTTTTTATCTGTATGTTGAATTCTGGTGTACACAACAAAAACTCAATTCATTTCAGCCAATATTCATACAAACCCGGCTTGACTCGAAGAATGCGCAGGCCCATTGAAGGCAAAAATGTCGTCATGTAAGCATATTGTAACGGCATATTCTACGCATCGTTTTACATTCCGAATTACCTGTAATTGATACTGAACATCTTCGTACATAATTTCTATGAATAACTGTTTCTAAAGATCACAAGGTTCACCTGTAATTAATATGAATTACATTGTTATTCGTAGAATTGTTCAACATAGTTATTATAAAACCAATACTTGATTCAAAGTAATTCACAAAATTAATACCCTTTGGTGACCAAGCGTTTCCCGTCAATATGTCCAAATTCTTTTAAAATGTACATTTGAAACTTTCTATTGAGAGGCATAAAGTAAGGTTATTTGACTACAAAATGTACACCTGAACGCGAAGAAAGCAGGTTGTGAGTTTATGCATATGTCAAAATTAATTTTGTCGGTCTTTTCAATAGATAACGGTAATAGCGCGATTCGCGCGTGATTCTCGGGTAAAATTTGCATGTATAATTAATGAGCCAGATGTAAACAGACGACCAAAAACTATCGACTATATTTTTTTGTTAATTAACATATTTAGAGAATTGGAAACGGCGCAGTGAATCACAGCAAGTCTGCAGTTTTTCAGATATCAAATTTTGCAGAATTTTGCCACGAAACGCTTACATCCTATGCGTTAATAAGTTAGTGTTGTGGACAATATCTTCATTTATTCGTGTGACTACAAACTTAACCACATTTACATATTTTCTGTGGAATTTGAAGAAAACAATCAATTATTTGTTGCATAAAAACATACATATTAATCTAGAAAAAAACATCAAAAACAAAACCGTGAAACAAGAGATAACATACATGTACATGCACATGCCAATTTCTGTTTATGTTTCACACATTTGAATACAAAACATTTTATTTACAGTAACTATAAAGTCGAAGAGCGTGCCATTCTTTGTTAAGCCTTTACCTTTCAATCTGTCGGACTTGGCTGACCCGTTTAGGAACATAAGCTCCTGCCAGTGATATATAACTTTCAAGGTCACCTAGGCACAAAAACTTCCCTATCGCGACATTATATTAACATCATTGTCTTCTTACTATCAAATAACTACTTTACTGGAAAGAGAAAGTATGTATCTATGTGTTTCTCTACTCATTATTTACATTTAGATTTTTTAATCTTATATCGTATATGAGATATATTATATACTATATACAAACATAATAAATTATATCATATAAGTTATATATTGTATAAGATATCCCATATACGATAGTATAACATAAACTATATACATTATAATATACCTTATATATAGTATATAAGATATCTCATCTAATAATGTATGTCGGATATCTTTTATACGATATAATATAGCATGCATAGTATAAAAGACATTTTATGTCGCATATAAGATATCTTATATACTATGCATGATATATTATATAGTTACATGATTTATGAGATATCTAATATTATACATCAGCTATCTAATTCAATTTAAAATAGCTGTTCGTTCATGAATAAATGTTAAGTTGACTTGCCATAACTTGAAAACAAAGAAGTTTTGTTCCAATGCGAATTTGAAGTCACGGCTACACATGGTTAGAGGCGAGAGGGTGCTACCAAAAAACTACTATGTCATACCATTGCAACGAGAGCCCCTATCATATTTCGGTTGCATTTTATATCGAACATAATATAATCACCTAACATATTTCCTTTTCCTCTGTAAATACCTTAGAAAATGCGTATCTGCTCCAGTTTTCAACATCGCTAGACTTGTAATGCCCATGACTGTACCGTTGTATTGTTTGTGCGTTTTTGTTGTTGTCATTTCTCGTTCTTCCTGATGACCAGAGATTATAGATATCGTTACTTCCACCATGCCGACCGCTTATTCCTCTGAAGACAACAACCCATTTGCTAGTGGAATCACCGAATGGAAGAAATGCTGTAAAAATGTAACACAGTGTATCCAGTAAAGATAATGTACATTTACATGAAAACATTTTGTGTGTGGAAGATTAAATACTTGTAAAATGTTATCAATACATAAAACGCATTCATGAAAGTCGTAAATATGAAAAACAAAGATGACATTCAAAAGCCGTAAGTCAATGGACATAGGAAAACAAATAGAAAACGTGGGACGCACACAGACAAAGGAACCAAATATACATTAATTAACTAAAAACAGGAAACATCGCGAACTTCTATTAAAAACTAGTAGCGAAACCAGGTGCTTGCGATGATTAAATGTACATGACAATGTATAGGATACTTCAGCAATAAACTGCATAGATGTTGCAGACCTAATGGTGTAACCGCAGCATGTGTCAAAGTGCGTTAGCGCTCCATGATCAGTGTGTCTGTGACACAATCTGCAGTTATACCAATAGTTCTGCAACATCTATGCAATTTATTACTTATATTTTCGTTTGTGTTTATTTGTAAATAAATTTATAGTTAGTAAGGTGTTTCAAATTGATGTTTTCTATGGGACTATTTTACGCGCACACATGCACTTGTCTCCAGCGAGAACGCGGTGCTTTTGCTGAACCAGGAGCAGGGCCGGTTAATCTCTCATTAATGAGAAATTGGAATGCGTTACATTTCATGGAACATCTCCGTTAGTTGAATTATTTTTGGGACTTGTTTTAATGTAAAGTTGGGGTATTTAAAGCAATACGACGATCGTAGAGTTTGGTAAGTTCAGACGTACAAAACTATCATTATGCTAAAGGATACACTTAACCCTCCCTTGGAAATTTTGCCTTTTTTGCAATATTTCACTACGTATTAACCAGTGTCAAAGTACACATAGTTAACATTTCAAACGTGTGCATAGTAACAATATTGAGTAATTAGGAATTTTAATTTTTGTAAACAGATCCACGTGTATGCCATGCTTGTTTTGAATACATTGGTCAGCAGTTAATCCCTCCCAGAGTCACAAAACTCCATGTGTGTAATAGAGGTACTTAACACCGATTGTTTATGTGTTTATTGTATGTATTGTCTGCCTCTCCATCTTTTCACTGTACGATCCATAACAAAGTTATGTTGCAAGGTTAGTTACTAGTATGCTACATTTTCTCTTTTATCTCAGAGAGGCTTGTATTTGATGGGAATTTAATGAGATAAGAAGGAAAAAAACGCGTATCCCTTTTTACTGACGTAATATTGCGGGAACTGCTGTAAACTTTAGCTTTCTCCTTTGTAATTTTAAATATGTTCTGTTTATACTGAAGCTTATTAATTAAAGCCTCCGCCCAAAGGACTGTCCAGTAAAAGAAACAAATAATGATTCACATTTCTGAAAATCGAAGGCATAGGCTGCTAAAGAAGAGGTCATTTTGACCTTTTAAATTACATACTTCTTGTTTTCTCTTGTGTGAGAAATGCAATAAGCGCTATTTAGCAAATTTTTACAACTTTTGAGCACCTTTATTTCCTGATGGATTTCCATCAAACTTGGCACACATGTTCTTTGATAAATAAACTTGAATAGCATATCTTGGATTTTTGATAAATTGCAATTTAAGGGAATAAGAGCATGGTTTTTGAAGAATGAATGGTTTCTTGCAGAGAAAATTGGAAAAGTGTGTGCGATTTCTTTCAGAAAGCAAATACAAAACAAATGAGACACAATGTACGCTTTTGTAGTTTATAGGTCAAGGAGTAATTTGCCAGATTTGAGGGGCAGTTCGATTATTGGTCTTGTTGCTGAACGTTACCAGAGTGACATGTTGATTTACACGGTTTTTTCTTCATAATTAATTATTTTTTTTAGATATCATATCACAACTTATATATTCAGAAAGCTGAATTTCTGAGCTTTTTTGTGGTATATAACACTTATATATTTCTTCAATTGAAAGTCTGTGAGCAGCTGAAAAAGCGACCCATGTCAAGTAGAGTTAAGTGTATCCTTAAGTTGACCGTTCTCATGTGCCCACTTTTGGACATTTTGAATTTTTCACTTTGTTTTAATTAGCTAAAGACAACGATCTCTCTCAAAATTGGAGGCATCTGCGCATACCATTTAAAAGAAACATCAATTCGATAACGGTAAAATGTAGTAAATGTCACTAAAATGCATTTAAATTGTTGCTTAAAAGGGCAAACACGTTGATCCTTAATTTGTTAGCTCCAAAGATATATATAGTAATTGAAGTCCAAAAACAGAAGGTTTATTTGGTTGCCCGTGTGACCTTCACCTTTGATTCGTTGACCAAAAAATAGTAAGATTTTTCTCTCTTTGATGTCTTCTTTGTGTCCAAGTAACAAAGTTTTACATGACAGATATTAAAAGTTAGTGCCTTGAACACAAAAAGTGGATGGAACAAAATTTCTCAATTAGTCAAACACGAAAACAATGTCTACCCAACGACTGAACAGACGTAAAAAGAAAACAAATCAATACCGTTTCAATCATCGAAATGACGCATCAGGTTGTGAGAGTGTCATATGCAATCTTTTCGCGGCTATATTTCTAACATCCAATAATATGCTTTAAATGAGGGTCATCATCAATGTAGATAAAGTCTATATATGCATACACTTTGTAAGCTCGTTATCTCTGTACGTTTAAACGTATGCGTTGTGCGTTTAATCTAAGTATAGTAGAACTCCTCAATAGTTACAAGTATATTATTATTTTAACATTTTAATTCAAATTATGATAGCTATACAAGATGTTAAAAATGATTTTAATTAAATATACAAAATAATACAATCGAACACTATAACAATTGTGTTCACTGGTAAAAGTCGAGAGCAAAAATCTTACCAAAAAATAAAAGAGCTATAACTCCTGTCCAAAACATCATGCATAGTTTGCTGTATCGGTCAGCTTTAAAGCGTTAAACGTGAGTATCGTTGTTCTTGCCGCCCATTGGATATTGATATCTCTACACACCTTAGATACATACATTTATATAGGCATCCAACCGACATGTCACATGGTAGCTTATCAAGGCTCCCAACGTCTGTAATGTCAAGAAACATTGGTCGTTGTGGACGATTGTGACAACATCATAATAGTTAAATGACTTTTTATAGAAATTACTGACATTTATAATACTAAAAGGTAATTGTTTACATTTTTGATTGCAAAAGACTGACAAGTTGCAACAAATTAACGAAATTCAAAGCTCGTTTGATATATCTTTGGACAAATAGAAATGCAATATCAATCCTTTAAACAAGGAAATGAACCTTAAAGCAACTACAGTTGAACCATTTCGGGTTTTGGGTTTTTTTTCATTTCAAAGCATAAACCACCTATTCGTGCCGAACAAACGCATTGTCTTAAGCTACATAAACCTTCTGATTTGTGTTACTTAACCATATGTAGCAACATGGCTCTATCATAGTTCTAACATGATTTTTATTTTTTAGCCGTAATCAATTTTAATAATGCGTGAACTTAAGATCGTGTATAGTGCAATGCATCGTGCAAATATAAAGGTAAAGTTTGAAACTTTCCTTTCACGTGGTTTATAGCGGATACTCAAGTATGTAATATGTTCATGCATGTTTCTACAAGATTTCTACACACAGGTAAGGTAAGAACATAGATTTGACAGGTAAAAAGTATAAAATATGGTACACTTAAGTTTCACATAAGGATGTGTGCTCAAATAAGATTATATTGAACAGATGAAATCAATGATATATGTAAACACATCAATCATAGTTTATTAAGATCTATAGACTTCTAGATAAGGACGGATCCAATCACAATCTTCATTCTTACTAGAGCTCCCATTGGTTCCTTGTCACAACTCTTGAATAGTGTGAATACTCGATAAAAAGTAGTTCTCTAAAACACTGAAAACAGCGAAGTAGCTTATCAACGGTAATAGAATGTAAAAGTATGCATGATGTTAAGGTTTGACTGAGATAGGCAATATATCGACAGTATGACCAGACTGTCTATTTTAGTCGTCGTTTTTATGGTACTATTCGTGGTCAATGCCAGGTATTTTGAAGATGACCACATCCATCATTACACGTATTCTGCAGATTCAGACTCTATAGGATTGCACAATGTTACAACCACGCTTAAGGTAGGTAAACATTGCAAACCATTTACACTATTTATGAACATATAAGCATTAAAAAGTGTTAATTTTCACGTACAAAAATAATATTGTTCAAATTGTGCAAAAGCTGAAATGACTTATTTTAAAAAACAAAAATCAATTTTAAAATTATGAAGATTTATTTAATTTATAACTAGGAGCTTTATAACGTAGCATAGGTTTATTGATTTATCTTATCTAACGTTAAACCTGAAAATATTTAACGGGCAATTTGATATAAAATATCGAATACATAACAACCATAGATATGTATAGACTTTTATTTCCTGCATATTCTGTTCTCATTAAAGTTCACCGTTGCGAAAGTGAATGGTACTCAGACGGATTCTTTGCTGTCCCTAGAACTGATTAGCTTCACCCAATACACCAAGGATGATTTTTGTCTTATATATGCTTTAGTCCATAGACATCTTATACGCACAGGTGTGTTAGAAGGTCTTCAGTAAACAATTTGAAAGTACTGCGCTAAGATCTGCAACAAGTGCAAGGTATTTTTCAAAGTACATGTAAAGAAACTGAAATATAAACAAAGAGAGTCACTCTGAATAAAACGCATACCTAAAACGCTTCGTTGAATGTTCTAGTAATACACTCTGCACATTGCACTGTCACGGTTCAGGACATTGTTCATGAAGTATGTTATATTCCTTTGGTTTATTTCTTATAAAACTCTGTATATATTTATTTTTGATAGTTGCCGATAACCCTCTACAGTGGGATTTGTCGAAAAGGTAAGAATCTAAAGATATCAAAACTGAAGATTAATTTAAACTTAGATGCATTTGTATAAAAATAATTTTAAAGCATATTGTTACATAAATTTACATTTGTGGGCGTTCAAGCAGGCAGGCAGGCAGGCAGGCAGGCAAACTGATGGATTATTACTGAACTTTTTTTTTTACAAATTTAAGTGTTAATTTATTAAACAACATACTTTGATGCGATTTTGATACATTTCTCTATATAATCTAAAAGTTATATCGATTTAAATAAGAATTTATCAAATGATATTAATTCACTCCATGAACCCTGTTCTGTAGTACAAAATAACTTAAGTTTTGATACTGGTTAAAACTACATTGTATACAACCAAAACGATAGTGTTTTAGTAGTGTAAGCACTATATATTTACCGTCACATTGCAATACCACTATAATTCAGTTGGTATTTATAACGTCTATGAATGCCATCAATTATTGCTTATCATTTAGTTTCTCACTATTAACCGTTGAGTTTCTCAATAGCAAAAGAAGTGTGTGAAAAATATCAACAACAACAAATGTTTAGGCATTTCTATGACAGTTCCAAGGTTTTAACCGTTCCCAGTTGCACACTTCCGAGTAGTTGGTCGTGATGCGAGGAAACATTCATTGTTTTCATTTCTGTACAATAGGTTCATATGCGTGAAATTTGACTTGTTGCACAAAAGATATATATTTGGATAGAAAATGATCAATATAAGCATTGAACTGCTTTCAGCTGATATTTATAGGACATGTGAAAGCCAACTTGACAAATGCAAATTCAACATGAAGCGCTAGCGCGATTTATTAGGTTTGCCTTTGTCCACTTCGTACCTTATATGAATGCCAACTGAAAGCAGTTTAATTCTTAATTTAACAGTTCATATTGTGTTATTTAAAACTAACTTACAAAAATATGTGTAAATTAAATGTGTATTTTGTAACGCATTCATAATGTTGTATTGCAGATTTCTGTTTCGAATGCTGAACGACGGAGAAGTCGTAATGGCCCATGTTCATCCTGAAGATCACCAGGAAGTCATTATGCTTAAAAAGGTGCTGGCCAGTACGTTTTCTGGAAAAATCCAGGTAAATACATACATGTAATATAGATTCGCCATTAATTATTGCTTTTATTTATTTGAGAAATTAGGACTATTATCTTGAAATACTAGTAATCAAAACGTGAAAATGTTTAATACATAAGCACTATAACAGTTGCATCAAGAAATCTTTTAGTTTTAGACCTATATAAATTAACAGAGAAAGAGTTTATAAAGTTTTATCGAGTTATTTATTTATTTATTTTCAAACAAATTTAGTATAATGCCGCGTGAGAAACAGTCCCCGAAGATTTTAAAGGTTTATATTACATACATACTATGTTTTGATTTATAATCTGTTAGTCATACGTATTGTTTTCTCATAAAATCAAGTTGTTTTTATAAAAACGGTGTGGTTTTATTTAGACTTCAAAAACGGACGATTGGAGATACAATGCAAAAGAGGATGACCATCTCGGTAAGTAAAGTAGAAAATATTCAATAAATCACATTTTTAGCGTTAATGTTAATAGAAAAGGCAAAACTGAGAGCAGTTTCTATAATAATGTAAATTTGAATGATTTTTCAATTTGATCAAAAAGTTGTAACACCCCTACCAAATATATGGATTAGCCTGTTTTGTTCGAATCAATGTTCATTCAACTTGAGTGTGACATCTTTGGGATGCCAAAGAAAACTACCTCATTCCGTCACATGTTAGTTATACTTTCTGATGAGACACTACATAGTTCCAATACAACTTCTATTTGCTATGTGATATTTTCTTAACCCTGATTGAATACTATTTACTTGTTTTTCCCGCTGCATGCTTAATCATTTCTGTATTTACTCTTTGTTAATGCTTGACACTATCTTTTCATTACTAGGAGCACTTGATCACACCTATCAAGGCACTCGTACAGTAGACGGAATGATCCTCCAAAGACACCATAGAAGCTTGGACAGAGTGGAACGAATTCACAAGAAGGTACGTACGCTTGTGTTGACAAGCTTACTGTTGTCTAAATTTCAACTATTGGTAAAATAAACCCTACAAAAACTAAAATAAAAGTGGCTGACTTCGACGATTATTATCGCTTGCTTATCCCAAATTGCTAAGACATAAAGGAAACCCCGTACTATCATTTTGTAATATCGCCCTGTATTGCAGCTACCCACCATATTTGAGCAAACGGTGGCGATTCGACTTTGTTTTGGACTATCTGCCAGGGCTCACTCGCATATTGGTTCACTTTCTGTTTTCAATACTTTTGGCAGCATTGTTTTGTCTGCCACTGCAGCCAATTTTGCTCTGCTGTGCTGTTGTGTCGTTGCGTTTCAAAAATCAACATCACGACAAAATGCAAGGCGACATTCCGACAACATAACATATACGACAGACATACAAGACAGAAATTTTATAAATTTTACATAATATAATTATGATGAATGTTTATATGTTTTAACTACTTCTTTCCAAACAACACAGAACGCAGGACTAATATATGGAAAAGGAAGAAGGGAAATAGGGTTTATAATTTAAAAACAAAAACAACAACAACAAAAACAACAAAACTATATTTTGCATTTGTGAACATTTACTTGACAACTGATCTGTTTAAATCATAGAATGCGTTGTATGTTTATTATTTTTTCACAGTTTTTAAAGGCTAGTACGTTGAAGCACCATATCAGCTGTTACGTATACATACCTCTTTGTTTTCCACTCTATTGTAGACGCTGCATTATAACAACGCTGGAACGATACACAGAGTTGATGCTGAGGATCACATCATACTTGAGAATAGACTACCAGAATATAAACCACGGTTTGTTATCCATAATCAATGTATAGTTGATGTATGACCAATAACCGTTATTGTAAATACGAATACCACAAAACTGTGTACTAGTGTCGGTCTCGTTCATACTATTAATGTTGACAGATATGTAAATAGGATATTAAATGAATGCTGTTTCGTAAAATATATCTGAAACGAGAGGATCTAAAAGTGTTCATATTTGACTCGAACTGACTATTTCGTGTTATATGTTATCTCTATATGCTGAGATAAAGCAAAACAAAAATAAATTCTACTTTGAATTCTTTGACTGGATTTCTTGACGGTTAATGAATCACCTTTACTATAGATTCCCGCCCGGGCGGCCTAGTGTGAGAAAGTTGCCAGTGACTTGCCGTAGGTCGGTGGTTTACTACGGGTACTCCGGTTTCCTCCACCAGTAAAACTGGTACGTCCGTAAATGACCTTAGCTGTTGATCAGACAATAAGCCCTTTACACAAACAAACTTCAAAGCAATATCTGCTATTAATCAAAAAAGAAAAACAATTAAAGGAAAAATCGAAGTGTAAAATGTATCGTGACTTTGACTTATTTCTATGTTATTGTCCCTTGCATGATGATCTGTTATGTGTGTTCTCATTTGTAGTGCACTTCTACCAAACGAAAAAGCTACAAAGTACCAGGAAGAAGGAAGTATGTATTTAATAACATATACTAGGAAAGACATACAATTACACAGAAGAAAAATGACAAATTATATCACAATTTCCCTGATCAGAATTAGGTCTACTCTTTTCGTGCATTTTCTAGTAACAATACTAGGGATTCTAAAATAGTTTGCGCCCTATATAATTGCAATGATAAATAAATATCCACCCCGTCGGTAAGGGGGTATCTACCCTTACAAGTGGATGGGTCAATAACACGTTATGCGTGATAAAATTTATAAAGATAAATTAAGGCTAAAAATGACTATATCCAGCCTATAAATGGGGTATCCCCTCACGGGTGGATTAGATAAGTCAATAAATAAACTAGTTGTGATATAGCACTACATTAGCAAAAACACTGGCGTTCCAAGAAAAACACGAAAGCACCCTTCGACGAAAAAGAGCTGATTTCTTTTATCTCTATCCTAAAACGAGCATTGTGGTTCAGGCTCTCTCATCTAGGACGAGGTTCAAGTTCAAGTTCTTTATTTCCTTTAAGTTTTACAACTTATCAGATACAAAATTAATATACACAAAGTCAATAAACTAGCTATAAAACACACGTAGTTAGTTGTACTGATACTTGTAGTTCATGCGAAAAACGGTGCGAGCACACACACACACACACACACACACACACTTGTATTTACTTTGTGCGCGCGCAGTATGACAACATGAGCGCATATCT
>JAUMGZ010162870.1:0-16025 GCA_032359645.1 Pododesmus macrochisma
ACAGCAAGTGATGGCTTAGTAGATTCACAAATGTTGCCAATAGACGAGCTATGCTGTTCTACGACAGCTCTTGTTATACATTTTACAGGTTTGGAAGGAAGATATCCATGATAATTTGCATAGTTCTGCATGTTATTTCGAATGTTTCACTGTCGTTTGTCAGCTCCTTCACACTCTTCGTAGCACTGCGGTTCTTCTCCGGAGTATCTGTTGGGGGAATGTTCGGAGTTGGATTTGTCGCAGGTAAAGTCAAATACTTAGCAGTTTCTTATCTTATTGAGCAGATACTTCCTAGATTTTGTTTTGTTGTATACATATACACTATATTTCAACCAAAATCGTACTTGATCATAATGTTTATTGCCACGTGTTAACAATATTTGAAAACAAACATTAGTAAAATATCCTTCAACGGAGATCCTTGTTATCCTTTGTTCATTTTTTCCATGCTCTTTTTATATTTCTGATTCGACGTAAGAGTTACTATTAATATTTTTTTGTGAGAATTATATGAAAAGTACACACGAACAATTAATATTTGTCCTCTCATCTAATAGAACTTATTACACCGGAATAACACGGAAGCATTGCGGCGGGTGACACATGTGTAACGTGAAACGCTTACCATATCGCGAGCACCTGGTTTCGCTTCTAGTTTGCTAATAGAAGATCGGAATGTTTCCATTCGTAGTTAATAAATGTATATTTGGTTAATTTTTCTGTGTGCGTCCAACGTTTGCCTGTTGTGTGCCAATGTCCATGGACTTACGGCTTTATAATATCGTCTTGGTTTTTCGAATTTACTACTTTATACAATGCATGAAATATACGCAAGAATAATAAATATTTTTCCTATCATCTTATAGAGTGATTGTAATGCTTCTGAAGTGTTATTGTAATCAATTTGAAGAAAAAAAGTAAACGTGTGATTTCCCCTTTTTAAATGGTTTATCCTTATCCGCCAGTGATTTAAATGTAAACTTGCAGCAAAGCAAAATAAAAAAAAAAATAATAAAAAATCATCATGATACTTTTGAATAATTTTTCGAGCTTACCGTTAATTTTTATATTTATTTATATTTATTTCTATTGGCATGCTTTTTAAAGTTTATTTTTATTCACTCTCTTGATCAGAAATAATAGTATGATTAAGTGACAAAATATACTTATCCATAAATTGACTTGTGCTGAATAATGTCGGTCGTTTACGCCGTTTGTATTTTCAAACAGGTTTGGAGTTTGTAGGACCGGAAAAACGTATGCTGGCGGGAATTGTTATTGAGTTGTTTTGGGGCTGCGGTACCTTGCTACTCGCCCTGCTTGCTTTCTTTATACGTGACTGGCGGAACCTCAACCTTATAGTATCCATACCTCCCGTGTTGTTTCTAGTTTATATATGGTAATTTCAAATAATAAAAAATAATGCTCTCTCAAGCAGTAACACATTTATAATAAATCCTAACTTACTAACTATTAGCCATTTAATATGAATCGCATAAATGTTTGAGAACAAAATCAAACAATATAAAAAATTGAATAATTTTATATGTGTTTGTACAAACTTCCGCTCGTGCACACACACTAACTACATAAACACACATTTATACAGTATATAAAGGCACTTCATACACCCTAGAAATTGAAGAAAAAAATATATTATTTAATCAATTTTATGTTTATCATGATGGTTAATAACGGCAATTATATCCAGAATGATTAAAACAAAAAGGTTTTACCTTGAGTATAATCTTTCTTGATTAATTATTTTCAAAGTTCCGTAAAGCATTCCTAGTCTCTTAGAATTATGGACCAAAGTGAATGTCGCGAGTAAGCAATGCCATGTCTGGTGATGTTAACACCCAGTCAAAGCAAACGAAAAAAAACTCGCATTAATCCTAATTTCATCCAATACTGTAAGAAAATAAATATATAAAATCCTACCACACGAAGGTAAGATTGTGAACAAGACCTTGCTGCAGACAAGCAAATGCAAAAAAAAATACAAGAATGTGGATCAACAGAACAAAAGATAGTTGCAAAAAAAACCAGACACATTAAAAAGAAATAAAAGAGCAATTGATTGTGACGTAAAAGGTATTCCCCTGTGTTAGAAATGCTTGTGAAAAACTCCAGGGCTTGATTAGACAACGCCTAATGGACAAGACCTGAATAACTAATGTTTTGGGTATACAAAATAGACAGTGTGAATTTTTTAATACATTATCCACAGAGTTAAGTGGCTATATAGAACACCCCAAGTATTAACAGATAAATACGGCATCACTACGCTTGTGCTATTAGCTTTATTATCTCAGGGTCAAAATGCATTAATAAAAGTAACATCATTTTGTAATTTTTGTATAGAAGATATATTGTTCAATGGAATAAAGGAATAAAACAAATAAGACTTATTTTGACTGTCACTTATAATAATTTATATCACTTTTGTTTCGTTCATACCAAATATGTATATAACACTTTAATAAATAACCAATAAAATGATTAAATTAAATATTTACTTCGTGATTACATTAAAATACTTAGATTTACCTGTGTATTACATAATGAATACGGCTTAACAATTATTCGTCGGCACACAAATATATATAAAAAAAAACAGATACTGCAATACTTTGTCCCAATTTATCCGGTTTTGAACTAATATAAACATCTCTTCATTATAACAAAAAGGAAACAGTGATTTGTAAGAGAACGCTATTTTGACTTCCACATATTACATGTATGCCATTTCAAAAACACTTCGCTTACATTCACAGGATACTGCCAGAGTCCTTGAGATGGTTAGTTATAAACGGGAGAATAGATAAAGCCAGAAAAATATTAAATGATGTAGCTAAAGTAAATCATGGAAAGTTTGACGATGCATTGCTGAATATAGAAACTAAACACAGAGAGCGAGCAATGGTGCCCTTATGGAAGCTATTTTCTTCATTAAAATTAGCTGTAAGGAGTTCCATCATTTTTTTCAATTAGTAAGTTAATCATGATTTGCAATGAATGCCAAGTTAATTTAGGAAACGCTTATATATATGGCCTCATGGAAACCTATTTTCGTTTCTACTTATTTATTTTAAATTCGTAATGTTTTTCTTTTTTAGTTAATAATTGTATCTTTGTTGTGTCTCCTTCGTTTTCCTTTTGCTTGCCAATGTCCATTTAAATTTGTTTTTTCGTATATACATGTACTACTTTGTGACGAATTTTTTAGTTTGTGTCGTTTATGTCGATTTTGTGGTTGGATGTGGTCGACACACGTGTAGCAGGAAGCTCGTATACACTATATATGACCAGGCGGTAAGGTTTGTTCGTGATGGGTGATCATCCTAAGTAGGTCCGCATGCATAACTAGTATTGCGAATTGCTGTGACGTCAGCATATTTCGTTTTATTCTGGTGCTGAATTGTTTGATGCGGCTATTGTTGGTTTTACGATGTGTCTCGTATTGTTGATCCACTCATCCTGTCTTTCTATTAAGGAGTGCATAATATCAAATTGATCTCTTACGCCATCATCATATAAGCCACTGACCAATATTTTCATTATTTACAGCATGGTTATAAGTATGTTGTTCTACGGTATTAGCCTAAATACTGGCAACATAAGTGGAAATATATACCTCAATTTCTTCCTGATTGGATTTGCGGAACTTTTAGGGTTCCTTGTATTGTTTCCTGTGCTAAACCGCTTTGGGAGAAAGCCAGTGTATTGTACTGCTGCCATAACAGGTGGTGTAATGTGCCTAGCAACTACATTTCCAGTTCTTTATGCCACTAAAGGTACGAAAAACTAACGATACTGCGTATTAATTTGCCATTTCATTTCTGAATATGCACGTTTCAATCTGATTAAAACTAGATCTAACCCGCTTCCTTGTATTGCTGTGTTGCAGTGTAAATCAGCGGAACACCGCTAGACGAGGTCAGTACCATGACCTATCGAAACACCCAGCCAGCGCATACATACATGTTTGGTATTTCTGTAACAGGCCTCTTCCAATCCATAACTACTAAACAATATGGCTGCAATATCGGGATCTTATGTATATGGTTAAAATGAATAAACAATAGAGACATGATTCCAATAGCCGCGTTGAGTGTACCGTTGAAGTAACATGCATGTACTGTGTCGTTGTTCGTTCATTCAAATAGAATTACGCAATACTTTTATCATCGCTTCGTTGGTAGTCAAATTAGCCATGTGTATGCTCGAACCCAACTATCGTATAGGAGCCTTATTTTGATTGGTAAGAATATGTCATAAACATTTATATTTATTTAAAACCGTTGGGTCATGGTAACAGCCTCGTCTAGCGGTGTTTCCCAGATCTACACTGTGACATATCAATAAACGGGAGCAAGTTAGATCTGGTTGTAATCAGATTGTGCAAGTTTTCCTTTACAACTAATGAAATTTAACACCATGAATGATCAATTGATGCATTTATATGCTGCGTTATATGCAATATAAATTGATCTTAATAATGACACTTTCACTTCATGTTAAAAATTAATGTCACTATAATTTAGATTTATTAAGATTAACAGCACAAATTGGAACGTAAAGTACCGTTAATATGCTTAACAGGCAAACATTTAGGAAGAATGATATCTGAATCAGAGGGACATACAATCAAGGAAAACGCAAACTAATATCCAATGGCAAATGAAAACAGGCATGAAAAACCATATTACATAAAGATTCGAGCATTGATAATTGGTTAATTAAAGCAAAATAAAAGGTTTTTTTTATGTTATTTGTTGTTGTTTCGATTTTTTTTTCATACATGTGCATATGATGCTTTGAGTACAATGTAGGTCACAGTGTAAATAGTGACACGGTTTAAGGCGTTATATTTTCACATTTACGCAATATATAACTATGGACTGTATTTTAGATTTCCAGTGGATAACTGTGGCCTTATCGATGATTGGCAAAATTGGTGCATCTGCAGCTTTTGCAACCATTTTGCTTTTTTCAGCAGAAATATTTCCAACTGAAATAAGAAGTTCTGCTATTGGTGCCGCCTCTTTTTGTGCCCGTAGTGGTGGTATGATAGCACCATACATAGTAGACATGGTCAGTATGTGTAGTGTTTATGTTATGAATTCGAAGTAAATCCATCTTTAAAAACAAAAAATACGTTGTGGTATGACAAATAATATGAACGAATGTAGAAAATCAAACAGAGGTAAACAAAAAAACATTCAAAACTGTAATCTCTAAGGTAATATGCAACTGTCATCATTCAATGGACATGGGCAAATTTGAAAAACATTGGACCCAAACAGAACAATACGATACAATACAATTATTAACTAAAAGAGTAAGATCACAATCTTCTATTTAAACAACTAGAAGCGAAACCAGTTGTCCGCGAATGATAAAGCGTTTCCTGTTGCGCATGTGTCCAAGAAAATAAATGCAGTATAAATATGGCAATCCGTTCCTTAGTAAAAAGACATATAACGGAAACGGAATGAGTTTATCTATACATACACATTTAAGTAAAGGACTCGGAATCCGGGCTTTGCTGAAAGTATCATATGATTTTAACAACTATATATCAGGTTTTCTCATTCCTAGTTCTCTCTTAATACCTGATGATAATACAATTATGTTTATTAAGCATGTTGATTTAATGGAATCATATAATTGTAACCATGAAAAATAAACAGGATCACAATAATATTTAAATATTTGGTTCATTTTTCTGTGTGCGTCCAACGTTTTCTTATTGTTTGCCAATGTCCATGGACTTACGGCCTAGAATATCGTCTTGGTTTTTCTATTTACTATTTTATTATCACAAATAAAGCTTTATTGTGAAGTTAAGAAGTGGTAAACAAAATGAAAATTAACACCAATAGGAATGCCAACACAATTCCTAACAGCAGTATACACAATTATGTCGTCTACCGTATAACCTACGACATCTTAATTGCTGTCCTCTTTTGTTTTAAATATGCAACAACTTTAAGATAACTGTTCCCCGTTCACGAGATGCGTTTTAAGATATTTATTTTTCTACATTCTGTAATATTGTAAATTTGTTTACCATTTTTTAGTAATTTACGTTCATGAATTCGATAGGAATTTCGTGTAATAAATTAACGTCCGTTTAATGATTTTTCTATTAAACTGATACGATAAATGGAAATATGGGCCAAGCTTTACCACTAATCATATTTGGAATAACTGGTATTTTAGCCGGAGTGCTTGCTTTCTATTTGCCGGAGACATTACATAAAGATTTACCAGATACCATGGCTGACTCCGTAGCCAAGTAAGTTAAATGTTATGTTTAAAAAAAACAATACGCATCTACTACTTTAAAAATTAGATTACAACAGTAAATATAATATGTACAATGGCAAAACACGGTTACGTGTTTGTAAAGAGAACTAAATTCAAAGGAAATGTTAAAATACGTGGCAATATCAACATAAAATTATCTGTAAATTAAGTCTGTATCTCGACTTCAAGATTAATTTTAATATTTTAAAACGCGTCAAATGAACGTGTCAGTTTTTCTATTTGCTTCAGATTCTCTTAAAAATGAACACTATTTAAAAAGGAAAAGAGAAGTTCTTCAATCAAATATCGAGCACAATGAAATATAATAGTATCGTACAATTATGTTTTATGGTATATGGGTGAGGTCCTCTCACTCATGTGGTTAGTTTGAGGTCATTTTTAAATTCCTATTTTAGTTGGCAGGTTCATTATGATGGTGACTTTTTGATGAGGCTTTTGTTTGTTAGTCAATAGCCTTTGTTCTTTAGATCCTGATCCTATTTCTTCTTGTTTTACATGCACAAAGATTTTACAAATTAGTATTAATTTTATCGAACTTGCTTATTCATTTTTAGCTCAGGTACTCATGAAGAAAATGAAATGATTGACAAGGATAATTCATACAAGGATTCAGTAACCCCTTTGGAAGTTTGATGGTAATTTGTTAATACCGGTGTGAAAGTCATTGTACAATTTCTCGGTTATATGGAATATTCATATTAACATTGACGATGGATGAATCAATATTCATTATATTAAAATATTCGTTTATATAATTTAAAGTGACTTTTTGCTGATTGAACGCTTTGTTGTACATGTATTTAGCAAAGCGTGCAAGTATAAATCATTGATACTTAACGTTATATATTATATCAAACTATGAGTCCTTGCGTTATATTATATTAGACTTTCGATGTAATGAACTTCCTTTTCTTAAAGCATTTTTTCTCGTATACAATATGATCTTCTTGATTTTAATGATTACATGTTTGATATTTTAGTTGATGTAAGTATGTTATGACGTTACATTTTATTACAATTTTACAGAATATTATGTTACTTTTTCCATTAATAAATGTTTGATTGATAACACAGTGCGGCTGCCAAGTGAGATATATTCCATTTTACTTTTATACCTTTGTGATTGAATCTCTTAACAATCTTAAATACAATAGGAACTCGTCTGAAAGTGTACACATTTTCATGTATATATTATTTGCTTGTCATTGTCTATAAAGGTCTGATGGTCCTATTTCTTCTTGTTTTGTGAATGTAAGCCAACAGATATTTTTGTTTGGGTACTATTAAGCACGCATACGGTGGACGTAAGACATTCATTTTTTTCATTAAATTCACAGATAGATTTACAAAACAAAAGTAAAATAAAACAGTTAGATATAGACAATTTCAAGTGTGTGTCAAAGAACAGGATACGAATTAAGAAATCTTATTTCAAGAAAACAAAATGATTTTCGAACAGTAATGGCAGAAAACAACTATTCAAAAATTTCATAGATAAATAGTTTTTTTTTTAATATTCAATACAAAAATGGTTGTATTTTATCACTTATAATAGCATCAATAAGTTGAATATGAAACATTTATTCTGGCAACTTTGGCATACAGGATGTTATTATGGTGGAACTGTGCCATGTTTTGTTTTATATTCTTCCTTTTCACATCAAAACTATCGTCCCTTTCTTTGCATTTTTCTCTTCTTATTTCATCACCTTATTTTTTTTCTTTTTGTTACATATTATATTTTTCTTTTTATTGTGTTGTGTACCTAGCCAAACAATGTATATGCATGATTGTGTAATTTTTTGTTACAGATTTTTGGAGTTTATTTACCTGTGTTGATATTTATAGTTATAAAAGGAAGATATAATTGTTGATGTGAATATTATTATTAAAGTCCACATGAAATGTAACTGTTTGTTTGTTATGTTTATCTCGGTTCTAAGAAATGAGCAAATTGACTAAAACTAATCACATTATAATAAAACATTATAAATTAAGGTTTTATTGTTTCTATAATCCCAAATGATTGGGTGTGGTATTTGTTTAACAATGGACTTGAACTAACTACTTTTCATCTTTACATCATGCGTGTATTCATTTAATAATTACATCTGGTATGCATAGGGGGAACGTTTGATAAATTTCGTTACAAAATCTTATCGATTGAATGAAGAATGTACACGGACATTAATGTTTTGTACTAACACTATGATAGTAGTAAGAGACAAAGTCAGGCTAGGTTTCGTTCAATATACACCCTTGTCATTAATAAACATTACGAACAGTTGCGCCCATGTTGGCTACATTCGCTCTTAAATATCTTTCTTAAATAGCGCATTATAATTTATTAATAATTATACAATAAGGATTTATACATGTCTGTAATAATTGCTGACGAATGTTCTGCCGAAAGGAAGAATCCGTATTCTAAACGTGAAAACGCAGATATTCGCAATTAGTGTTTCAATCTGGTTTCGCCACGTCTATTCGACCACCTAAAACATTGTGAGAACCACGTCGACACACATTAAAGCCATCTGAGTGAATAACCCACTTTGAGTTTTATAATCATTTAGCGAAGGCATAGGTCTTGTAGATCGACCAAGATATTCTTCCAGCAAACGTTAGCCTAATGTAAAGCGACTTTCCACTACGTTGAAGAACAGTATCATGTTGATACATTATGTAAAAGAACATCAGTGTTTTTAATGACATCGTCGTTCAAACATCGATTTTCTAAAGGGTTTGTTCGGACAACTGTAAAATTAACACTATAATACAAAAATGCAACCTGAATCATGCCTCCGATAAATGTGATATTTATAAGAGGAAGAAGCCAAAACTCTGTGTGAATTACCCCATCGCGAGCCCCAGATCTTGCTCAAAGCTGCTGTCATTAATGGACGCAAGAGAAGAATTAATTTTGAATAGAAAAGACTTCAGTAAATCAAAGTTACAGAGCGATACTCCACTCCTCGTTCAAAACTTCTATTAATAACTATTGCTAAATTTTACTGAGTGAAGAATAAAAATCACAAGATTCACCTGTAATTCATATGATTTAAGATCGTTTATTGCAGAGTTGATTAACATAATTTTCATAAAACAATACGTGATCCATAAGTAATTCACATAATACCCTTTAATTGGTGACCCAGTGTTGACCGGCAATATGTCCTAATGCTTTTGAAATGTCCATTTAAACTTTCCATTGAGAGGCCTAAAGTAAGATTATTTGACTACAAAATGTACACGTGAACACGGAAAAAGTATGTTGTGTCACAGAGCTCTTTGGTTGTATACATTGTGAGTTAATTCATGAACATAGTTTATCGCGCGTGAATTTCGGGTAGAATTTATGTATAATTAATGAACCCGATGTAAACAGACGACTAAAAACAATCGACTATATTTTGTTAATTAAGATATTTAGAGAATCGGAAACATCGCGACAATACGTTTTAACATCATATCTATTGAATCACAGCAAGTTTGCAGTTTTCAGATACCACAACTTAAAAAAATCGTCGAGTGTATCCATTTATCAAGTTTGTGCATGTAATTTCAATCATCATAATATTTTGCTGATCTTTATCGTAATAAGAAAAATGTGACGATATACATAATGATGAAAATAGCTTCATTAGATCACATCATGTTTTTTTTTTACAGTGTTTCCGATTTTACCCAAAATGTTAGAAAGTGGTAACATTTTATCGTAACGGTTTCAACTCAATGAATTTTTGCACTACAATAAAACACATGGCATAGCATATATTTAGATTAATTAATTTTGGTTTGTTTATCCCTTTATAGTGACATTAACAATCATCTTGTTTGTTTTATTGGGGTTTAGCGTCTCTTTAACTCATTAGGCCATATCGAGACGGTGTCTGCTTGCGACAGTGCGCACTTAAAGCGACTTTATAGTGCTGTCTCACTGAAATATCACGCCGCAGACACATTGACATGATACTTCACTTGGTCACATTATACTGACACCGAGCCAACCGGTCCTTCTCCTACCCATTTATTCTGCGTGTTAAACAGGGAGCGGAGAGAGTGCCAACTTTTAACGTCTTGGAATATGGCGCCACCAGGATTCGAACCCGCGATCGCGGATTCTCTTTATCAGAGTACCGACACGAGGCATACACGCTTACCACTCGACCACCGCGCTGGAAACGAATATTGAAAATAATGTAGGTCAAAGGTAAAGGCAAAGGTGGCAATGACCTACTTATGGTATGTGACACACCACCTTACGTAAAAGTACTCTTATACTACTAATATGTTCCATTACTGTATGTGCAAAAGTAGAAGAGATTTGCTCCGATAGCCAATATTCGTATGACCTTTTTATGGTAAGTGACCCGACACCTTCTGCACAAGTATCCATACACTAATTTTCATACTGTGAAAAAGACATGGAAGATATGCTCCGGAATTCAATATTCAATTATGTGGATAAAAGGTCAAGGTAGATGTTGCCGTGACCTAGTTCTGTTACGCGACACACCACCTTCCGAACAAGTAACCATATACTAAGTTTCATTACGGTTTGTGAAAAAGCATTAGAGGTATGCCCCGGAAACCACTATTCAATAATGTAGGTCAAATGTCAAGGCAGTGGTCAAAGTGACCTACTTATGGTACGCGACACACTCCATTCAGCACAAAAAGCAACATACTTAGTTTCATTACACAATGCGAGAGCATGGGAGATATGCCCCGGAAACCAATATTCAATAATGTAGGTCAAAGGTCAAGGTGGTGGTCGCAGTGACCTACTTATGGTAAGTGACACATCGCCTTCCACACAACAAGTACCCATATACTAAGCTTCATTACAATATAAGAAAAAACATTGGCGGTATGCTTCGGAAGCCGTTCAGACGGACACAAGCACACATGGACGGACGGACGGACAAATCAATCACTTTATACCACCCACATTTCTTTGAAGCGGGGGTATAAAACAAATTAAGAAAACTTAGTGTTGAAACTGTTTTATTCAAAGAAAATCCCTAAGGAGTGTAACACATACTTCTAATGAGTGTCGCGTCAATGAGTTGACATGCTGATCAGTGATCCGTGTCAATCACTAGTCCTTGTCGGTGACCAGCTGTCGTGTCGTGTCGTGTCGTGGAGATAGGATAAGATAAGATAGCTTTATTTAAAATCAGGTACAAACAACAGAACACAAGCTCTAATTGAGCTTTTAAACCGACATTAACATATGTACAAAACAAAAGGAAAATTAGATAGTTAAGATCAATAACAAATAATACACATATTTATAATTTATAAGTTAAGATAATGTTTATGATATTAAATTTACATTACTGAGATGTCAGTCGATGAGTTGTCGTGCACGGTATCTTTATTTTCTCCATAAAGAAGAGCATAACATCAATATACATACAGAATAAATACACACACAAAATGTAATAAATATATACATGTACAGTAAATAACAGTTTATCATGTATATACATCATCGAATGTACCGAGCAGCATAAGCTATACACAGTTTTTTTTATTCAACTGTAATAAGAAACATTGATATTTTTATGGTGGCTGATTAGGGCCACTTTTGCTTTGCCGCTTTGTATCGCCGCGACACAGCGAAAAGGCGACGTTTTATCTAACTAAGCGGCGAAAAAATAAGCGGCGCTTTTTGGCCACGACAAAGCGAAAAAGTAAAAGTGGCCCTTATAATTAAGCCATCATACATTTTATATATCAATGATACGTATTGTGTCTGAATCAATCTAATTAAAATTACATCTTGATTTTGCTCCCGTTTCTGATGCGCGGGCAAATCAGAAACGGGAGCAAAATCAAGATGTAATTTTAATTAGATTGTGTCTGAATTTCCTGCAAAGTGACGTGTCATCCGATATCTCATTTTTATTTAACTCTCAAAGTTATACTAAATAACTCTATATAAATCGTCTAGAGAGTCCAGATATACGCTAAAAACTACTATTTTCTATATTAACAAAATAATTACAAAAAATCATAGTTGATCCATAAAAAATTATCTGTTTCTTATTTAAAGTCGCCATACATTTTCCTAAAAGAAATCCCCCGCAGGCTACGAACCTGATCGTGGATTACCTATCCATTAAAGAGCAGGTAACAGAACTAGCTTATTTAGTGATAAATTGGTAACCAAGGGCAATAACCATTCAACAAATCGAATATCCTACAATTCAAGTTTACTCTGGGCGTGATATCATAATCTTGTCCGATATATCTTACGCAATGATTGTTTAACGTTTGTTGATAATATTGTGACAGCCCCGCTTCACCTCGATACGTATTTCATAATCCTCCTATAAATATCAGTGAGTAACACTGCGATTTAAAAGTCATACTTGTATACACGCTTGCCATGGCTAATACATAAAAGTTGTAGTACACACGGGAATGTAACACGAGGAGAGCAGTACACACAGATATATATAAACACGCCTTAAAAGATGGCAGACGACTTGGTTACTAATCTAGACGCTGGGGCAGAGCTGATAGATTATCGACATGGATATTACATGATGTTTGTGTCCACTCCTTTATTCCTATTGATAAACTACCTGTTGACGAGGTTGGGCACGCCTAAGTATGTCACAAGTGACCCATGGAGGTGGACGAATTTACTTGTTTCGTGGATACATGCACTTTTATGTGGTACATGGAATGCGTTATGGTAAATATGTGTATTCAAGTTCAACATGTTTATACATTCTTCTATCTGGTTTAGTTTATAGCAAACGATTTAAATAGTTTTAAATTCTCCAGGAGGTACTATGGATATATGGCTTTCGTATGTTATCATGATATAAAACCTATTTTGAAAGAGATCGTTAAGGTTTATATGTATGGTCTTTCGCTGTGAAAGTAAACGCAGGACACAAACAATGAATAAACAACATTTTTTACAAGAACATTTACGGTAATATCAAAGATAAATTCCTTCAGCCGCATCAACCGTGACTGCTTGTATTGAAACACTTGCATGCTTTACCTTTGATTTCTACCACTATTGCCAAACTACCCGACTGGTAAAATACGATTTGCAATTAAAATATTTTACAAGAAAAAACCAATCTCTGTTACCAATTAACTACTTTGTTAAAAAATCAATGCAAATGTATACCATAGTTTATTTTCCCAGATACTCCGACAAAGTATATTATGATATTTACACTACAAGCAGTGTACGACAACGGAATGTGTAGCTATACTATTATAAACATGGGCAAATATACACATGTAAAGATTGGAGCTTGAAGTTTCCTTCTAAGGATACATACACATATAGTGTGCGAGGGAAAGTCTGTACCTAGCCCCTGTGTGTAGGTTATCTTATGTTTGGCAATTCCGAGAGCTGTCTCAAAAATATCAAATAACTTGCTTACTGCATGCCCAGTATAAATGACTAATATTTTGAAAGTGATTTAGCACTTCTTTGTTGCAAATTTCCTCTATCGGACCATCCATTTATTTTCTCCGGAGAAAATATCATTCATAAGTCCAAAAAGAGAAAGCTTCTTTGAACAAAGAAACGGTAAGTAATTGTTCAAAAATACCCCGTAAACTCTTCTACCACAAATTAACAATGAAATACACGAAAAAAACCTAACTGTTCATAAGTAACAGCAACTTTATCTGATAAGACAATAAACTGTATATTAAAACAAGTAAGGCAGACGACAATGTGTTTAACGTTGTTAGTCTTGATGCACAGCTAATGGCCGCACAGCACTAAAAAAAACTGGGTTTTTAGTGTTGCGCGGCCATCTGTTGCGCTGTCATCTCGCTATCAGCATGTCGGAATCTAGTAATAAAATTTCATATACCTGTGGTTGATGAATAAACAGTACTTTACAACTGAATATGAACATTTTAATTCATTAAGCACTTTATGTTTTTATTGAGCAAAATGTATATTTCACCCCTTATGTACAAAAGAGCTTTACTACATTAGTCAAAGTATGCTATTTTAGTTTTATTCATAACTCCACACATTGACCTTGTAATGACAAAGTGACTTTACTCTTACATAAGTGAGTAAAAAAGTAATAATGTCATCAAGCTACACATCAGTCTTTCACTAAACTGTGGTGATATCAGAAATGGTAGAGGCGGTCATATATTAAGGCAATACGCGGGTGCGAAAACTACTTGATAATTTTTCCCGTGTATATTGCATATTCATTGATAATTACTTTGCCAGGTTGTGAGAATAATTCACCGTAATGTTTTTGTGAAAATCCATTGTTTTGAGAAATTTGGTGTAAACTTCACAAATTCATCTCAATGCAACTAAAGATTATAAATGAAACCTCAAAATCATGTTACAGCATAAAGGTACAGTAACTGTAATACTCATTATAATAAAAATTGTCATGCATTTTGTATATTTTTTTTTTTTAAAAATTGAATTTATTTATTTCTGCAATTTTGAAATTTCACAGAAAATGAAAGATAGATTTCCAATATATTGCTTTATATTGAAAGCTCTATTTTAAATAAAGATTAAAACAAATGGGAAAATTTAAAATTTGTTATCAAGTTTTTTTCTTACCCGCCTTAAGCTTCAAAGATTCCAAAAGCAACGACCTGTAACACATTTTAAATACGATAAACAAATAGGCTTATAACACACGTGTAGCAGAAAATGCTTGTTTCGCTTCTAGTTTTCAGTTTAAACAATATTTTCATTTACAAATCATGCATATAAAGTAAAGTTAATACAATTATTAACACATTAAGGGGAATTCAGAAACAAGCATTAATGCTTATATTAATCCGTCTTCCCACAATGCAAGCAACAATCACAACACATGGTTTTAATTAAATTCGAATTCGATACAGTTTTCTGTTTTTTGAATAGAAGTTCGAGATGTTTCCATTTTTTTAGTTAATAATTTCACTGTGTTCTTTTTTGATGTGTGCGTCCCACGTTTTCCTTGTATATGCTCGTGTCAAATACGGCTTTTGAATATCGTCTTGGTTTTTCGTATTTACGAATGTGACATGTTCTAATTAAATACTATGCTCATGCCTTTAAAATCACGCTATATGTCACAAGATAATTTATGCGAGATCATCCTCAGTTGTTTGAGTTGTGTCTATGAAGTTTTGGTTTTTGAATATCGTCTTGGTTTTTCGTATTTACTAACGTGACATAGTTTAATTGAATACTATTCTCCTGCCTTTAAAATCACGCTATATGTCACAATACACTATATGTGAGATCATCCTCAGTTGTGTGAGTTGTGTCTATGGACTTTCGGTTTTTGAATATCGTCTTGGTTTTTCGTATTTATTAATGTGACATGTTTAAATTGAATACTATTCTCATGCCTTTAAAATCACGCTATATGTCACAATACACTATGTGTGAGATCATCCTCAGTTGTGTGAGTTGTGTTCATGGACTTTCGGCTTTGAATATCGTCTTGGTTGTTTGTCTTTAGTACTTTATATATTATTCTGCTGATTATATCATTATGTATCCAATATATACTCTTCGACATTCGATTCATGCCATCTACTAGAACATATTGAAAACATACAATAATCAGAACAATAACATAAAGGATTTCCCGGTGCTTCATAGTTTGACGCAGTTATTGTTTGTTTGTCAATGTCTCTCGTTCTGTTGATCCTACTCATAC
>JAUMGZ010162881.1:0-16025 GCA_032359645.1 Pododesmus macrochisma
TGACACTGTTGCTCCTCCTATTCATATCCTGCCAATGGTTACGGCTTTTAAAATTTTGCTTTGGTTTTTGTATTGATAACTAGTCTTGAGGATTGTTGTGACGTTAATTTATTTCGTTTTATCCTATTGCTGAGTTGTTTGATACGGTATTGTTGAGGAATTCCACTCATCCTGTTTTTTACTACTTTTACGTTATCTCTGAATCAGTAAGTCAGTCTGTCTGTCTTTTGATAATATTTAATTCTATATATATTATAACGTAACCTTTGCTGATGAGAACTGGGTTGTTGGAAACACGTGTCCAGAGGAATACGTTTAAAAATTCCTGTTTTGACTACGCACATTTCAAACTTTTGCAAGACAATTTTGTTTTATTATTGGGTATGGTTTTTGTACATCATAACCATCGTGAAGTCTTTGTCACCGTTTCCCCTTTGGCTCTGTAGCTTTGATTTGCTGAAGTCTTGTCTATTAAAATTAATTCTTCTCTTGCGTCCATTAAAGACAGCAGCTTCGGGACGGGATGTCTCAGATAGACTTTTGGCTCCTTCCTCTTATAAATATCATATTTATCGAGGTATGATTTAGATTGCGCTTCTTTTGTATTTTGTACTCTGCTAACAATGACTGACCTGTCCAAAACAACTTTCCAGTAGAATGTGTTACCAATGCGCGTGTACCTTCACTCTTGAAGATGCCATTTGAATCGTATAGTTGCGGTGCGGTATTTGTCCTCAATTAACATTCTTATATTCATTCCCCTTCGGCTTCCTAGCTTCTAAATGTATGTTCTTTATGAGTTTTTATATGATGACAGTTGATTCGAAGCTAGGCGTGGAATCAAGGATGAAGTCCCTTGAATACAATGATATTGTCAATTACAAAACAAAAAGAAATAGGATCAACAGATCATTTAAAGATATATTTATTGCCGGCTCATTTCGTGCGACTATTTTTATCTAATTCTAGATTCGTTGTTCATTTGTCTTAACCTGGTTTAAGTTACTGTTATCGGTGGTTTGGTAATGTATGAATTTTCCTAAATTTTGAGCGGTGAATGCATTTTACCATAAATCTCAATTTAACAGTTTGGTTAAATATTGGTTTATAGAGTGTTGGGATTTATTTTTGTTTGTTAATTAGGGCTTGACGTCACTTCCAGACTATTTCACTGATATCATGACAAAAGACCGAAAAAGAAAACCAAACAAAAGGACAGGAAGTGAAGCGCCTACATAAACGGGACATTAAAGCAATAGGGATAGTTTAGAAAGACGGATGAGCCCATGCAACGGCGTTTCCGCCTATCTCGTCAATCGAACTTCAAATGAAGATCTTCATCGTGCCACTGGGGTTAACTCCCTGTACACGGGACTGTCAGCTTAGCGCCCCATCGAAGGACTAACTGATCTTTGTTTTGCCTCAATCCTTCAACCTGTCTGACTTCGGTGACCCTACCAGGAACACAAATTCCCGCCAGCATAGCACTCCAGCTCATCGAGACACACGAACCTGCCTACTACGATAAGGTGTCAAGCAGAGTGAAGTTAAAAGTCAAGTAAGAGTGACAGTGGGAACAGACAAGGCAAAATGCTTAAAAGGCAAAGTAATAATATAAAAGTACATACATAATTAAGTCCATATCCATAAGAGATGATGATTGTATCACAATTAGACCTAAACTCTCGGACTAGTTTCTGATGCTTTTGATGGGGGCATGTGTTTTTCAAATTTTAAGAAGTATTATTTTCTAATTAATAAAAATGTGTAGTTTGGATGGCTCACCTCCAAAGGACAAGTTAAATGGTTTATACAAGATTAATACAACCGGTTGAACCACACCATTCCTTATCGTTGAATATACGCTCTAAGTTGTTTCGTAGTAGTGGTGTTGACCTCGAATATTTTGTGATGTGCTTTTATGTATGTTTGTTCTGTCATTTGATGTTTGTATGCTCATTTATGTTTGTTTGTGTGCTCATTTCGCAAGAACCTGGTTTCGCTTCTAGTTTTTTTAATAGAAGTTCGTGATGTTTCCATTTTTGGTTAATAAATGTAAATTTTGTTAATTTTTCTGTGTTCGTCCAACGTTTTCATATTGATTGCCACTGTCCATGGACTTACGGCTTTAGAATTTCGGCTTGGTTTTTCGATTAACTACTTTGTTGGCTTTTTCAAACCCATTATCCAGATGCTATCATTCCTAAATAAAAAGAAGAAATAGGTTTGACAAAACAAATACTTTCTGTCTCATGATTTTATGTTTCCTTTAGTGGGCAACATTTAATCACATAAAGATGTGGTGTTTGTCTCTTTTACACATTGTATTTAATAGCGAATTGTTTCAGATTGAAACTTTGTATTTTTCATAGATTTTTTGTAAACAATCGCCATTACAAACAGTGCCAATTGTTCAAGTTTAAACGAACGGAATTAAAATCAGAAGAAATAAGATCAACAAAACAAAAGTTATTTGAAAAAACATAGCCCAATCGAAAGGTTACATTTAAAATGAATTTGCAAACTTACGTAAAACTAACTGAATGCATGAAAGGACCTATCTCTCTCATGACCATTATCAAGGGACTCGAAAGGGAAAATAAATTTAGGAGTGACAAGACCTAGATAAAACAAAGATAATTAGCCAAAAAAGAAAATGTTGCGAAATCCCGATGTTAATTAAGATAAAAAAAAAGTACGAATGGAATAAACAGAACGAGAGACATTGACAAACAAACAAACAATAACTGCGTCAAACAAATAAGAACTATAATGTGAGTAATTAAATTGACATCACAACAATCATCAAGAATATTATCAATGCGGACCGACTTAGGACGGTTACCAAGCACGAAACCAGACGGTGTGGTTAAACATGTTAAAGAGGTAACAACCATCCCACTTTCCGTATGAGTCCAATAGCATTACAATGGTCTTGTTAATTTAGGTGCACGCGCAGTCAAAAAAGGAGTTTTTAGAAAAATCCTCTGGATTAGCTGTTTCGGACAATCCATGCTAGTTCTCGTCAGCAGGATGCAGATTAATTATTTTATAATTATGATAAAAAAAGACAGACGGACTGACTGACTTACTAAAAAAGAGCCGATAATGTCAATAAGATTAGTACACACATCCAAGAATACAGGCAAGTATGAAGTTGTATCCTCTATGGTCAATAGCTTATGAATTCATTTTTTGGGACTCATATTAGTTTTAGCAAATACATGTAAATGTATATTTGGTTGTTATATGTGTGCGTCTCACGTCTACCTTTTCTTTGCCCATAACCATTGACTTACGGCTTTTGAAATATGGCAACACCTAAACCAAGAGATCTGTGACCTTGAACAAGGAAAGTCAGCTTATGTACCTTACAGGACTGTTCTACGTGATATGAACAAACACCTGGTTCTCTTTTGATGCTTGTTGTGATGTCGATTTAATTAGTTACATTCCGGTACTTCATTGTTTGACGCAGTTATTGTTTGTTTGACAATGTCTCTCGTTCTGTTGATTCTATTAATACTGTTTTCTACAGTAGAACACAAGATAACACTAACCAATGGATAAACAGTAACACGATGCTTCAATGAAGATGAAGCTGGAAAACTTATCAGTTGCAATTAACTGAGTGTGACATAATGTAAATTGCCTGGATAAAGTTACGGGTAGTTTCAACTTTTATAATGTTATCAGAGTTTCAATTATTTAACCTACATTTAGCTACGCCATTTTCATTTTCTCTTGTGCGTTCATTAATAACGGTTGAATTCTTTCACACACTTAGACTACATTAATTGGATAACAAGCTCGAATGCATTATATTAATGCGTTGCTTTTTTTATTTTAAACGCCATATGTTCGTCTTTTTGTTACAATTATCCTCCTTTCTAACTTCAATATCAAAAATGGTCTCAATAACATTAACACGGAGGAAAATATCGAGACTGGTCATATAGTTTGTATGACAGTGGTATAAATGGGGAAAAACAACAACACTTTTACGTTTATAGACAAATGTTTTAATGTCGGTCCGCATGGGCTAGTCTTGAGGATTGTTTTGATGTCAATTTGATTCCTTCAGTCTCTTGCTTAATTGTTTTATGCATCTATTGATTGTTTGTCAATATCTCTGGTTCTGTTGATTTCACTCGTCCTGCTTTTTAAAACAGGATTCCATTAAATCAAAGAAACAGATGATGATTTTGATATGGTTTATGGTTTAATAAAAACAAAATTAGGCAGTTATTCGCCCCACCTGTCCTTGGCAAAACCTACCTGTGCAATTACCATTGATTAAAATGTCGTGTTTTAATGAAATAATATTACTTAATGTTCTATGTCTTCAGCACTAATTGATGTATAAAAGAAAACTCTGCTAGAAAGAGCAATAAATAAGTCTCAAGCTGATTTTAATTGTATGTTTCTGGGAAAAATCTTAATGCTTCAACTTTGTTAAAGTTCATAAACGTCGATTTCAACGTTTTTCTTACTGATTTTGTGACTTCGAAAAGTGACGTCGGGTTATACATTACTAAATAATACATTTCACAATGAATGCATTCACAACAACACTGAAGATAAGAAAGAGGAATAAATACGTTTTAAGATGTACATTTAATAATTCTGTAAAAATGACTTATTTTTTCCATTTTCGTTTTAAGTTCAAGAACGTTGATGAGGCTAAGCTGCATCATTTGACCCCACCTATGTCCCCTACCCACATGACGAATATTTCACCGAAAGACTAGTTGAAACCGGTAAATTAGTTATGGGGAAGTCTAGTAGTGAAAACTTTATGTCGAAAATTGATGACGAACGAAGACGGGTGATGACGTACGTACGAGTTGTGAATGATACGCTCTATTGAGTCCTTTTAGTTTAGGTGAGCTAAAAAGACATTCATTTTAAATATCTTTGGAAAAATACTTTGAAAACGAAATTCTTTAAAGTATCTGAAGTAAAGTATGTATGCATAAGTGTGTTTTGTATAATGTATGTCTTGATCATTTGTAGTTAACATATATAAAACTGTCACGAAGACTAGTGTTAAGAAACAAGTGCTCTCTCTTCGTGGACACATAATTAAGCTTCTAGAAATTTGGAGAGAAAAATGTGTGCGGATTTTAATTGTACACCACACTTACAACATTCATTGTCATAATCTGGTGAGAACCGGGCTATCTTATAATACTTCTGCGGTTGATTTTGTCCAAGCAGTAGGCCTTTCAGTTCCCCTACGTCTTAGATGTGGGTATTGGGTTCGTCATAGGCCTTGAATCATGACCCTAGGTACTTTCATATAGATGGTTGATTTTTTTCATATCATAATTTATTACTTCTTGGTGCCTCATCTCAACTTGCAAGTATGAGGAATGTTGATGACAGTTATATTCATCGCAATTAACACCAACAAGACTAAAAGAAATCAGGTAAAATCTAAATGAATATTGAGTTTAATGGTCAGTTTTAAAAAAAATATATCCGGTTACCGACATTGTTTAGTAATTAGAATATGTACTTTGGTGACATGTTTTAGAAACTAGCTTAATAAAATGACGTGTTTTTTTTTGTTTTCAGTAGCAGCCACTGTTATTGCTCATATGCAACATAATTTGCTCGTGTCGTGAAAAACTAGGTGAACTGGAGGTCATTGAGATAGGAGATAAGATCATATGACGTGAATGGACGGCAATAAATGTTATTGTATCTATGTGACGTAAAGTTGTCGCTTTACATGATGAAATATCTACAGTTGTGATCAAACGTTCATTTCTTATTGCTAACATTAATAGAATTAACTTCCACATGGATTTAGTACAACTGCGACTACCTGTCTCGTTTATGAGAATACTTTCACGTCTTAAACATATTGATGTCTGCGTTGTTTGCGTTTAGAATACAATTAAAAAATGATATTGTTACTCGGTACTGAAATAAAGTAACACATAATTGCATTTTTAAATGCATAATTGCCCCTATTCTAAGCTAATAAATAATGTATTATGAATATTTTGAAATAACTTTTTCTATATCATCCTCCCTTTTGTGTGTGTATATTGAACTCTGAGGTCTTCAAATATATTCTACATTTTCTATGTATTTTGTGTTTGTTCCTACCTACGCAATTGTTGATGGATGCCCAGTTTTGGAATGCGATCTTCTAATTTTTGAAGGTACCTTTCACATAATTGATTATTTGCTTTTTTTCTTACCCTATGGTTAGCTTCCTGTGTTTAGACTTATATTTTAATATATCTGTTTTAAATATGCTTTAAACATATAAAATTGTGTGCGCTATATTATTGATTATATCATGTGGACGTGATTGACAGACTGACAGATGGTTTTAGCATGTTTTATTCTCAGATTACTTTTCTTTTTACCTCTATATTAATCTCACAGTATATCGTTGTTGTTTTCTCAAACTCTTTGTGTAGCAGAGTTTAACCAGTGGTGTGTTACAGTGACTGTGAGCCATACTCTTGATTGCTATAAATCCGCCTTCGATGTATCGCCGTTATTTCTTTTTTGACCATCCATTTTCCTTCAAATTTGTCGTGCTTTTTGGACGGTACGTTTTGCGCCTTAATTAGGTAAGTTTAGTTAGTGTATATACAAAATACGAAAACACAAGATAGCGTTCAGCACACCGTTTAATTGTCATTTGCGTGCTCATGTTCATCATGAAGGTTTTTGTAGTTTTAATGGTTGTCCTGGTAACTGTGTTCTCATTGGATAGAACACGACAACCAGGTGGTAATGGTGCCAGTGTTGTAGAAGCAGTGGTCGATCTGATAAGAGAGTCCTGTTTGTTTGCAGACGACAGACAATTTCTTAGCAGACTTGCCTACGTGCAGTCACATGATGGTACCGCGCCAAAAACATATCGACCAGGCTATGACGGTGGTATATGGCAGGTAAGTTAACAAATATATATAATTATATATTTGAAATGATAACGTGAGAAACGACGGGGACACCAACTAAAGACATACTCGGTGGTTAATATTGTTGTTCTCTGTATTTGATTCATCAAACAAAACTAGAAGTTAAAACATATGTCAGCAAAGGAGTAACCGTTTCATGCTGCATAAAGGACATTGTCAAATCAACAAAAGACGTATTACTCAATTCAGCATCCGGATAAAAATAAATTGAATTTATGTCGCGTAATCTTCAAGACTATCCATACAGACCGTCTTCGGACGTTCCCCCAGTACGAAACTATACGGTGTGGTTTAACCGGATACTAGAAGCGAAACCAGGTGTTTGCGAAGAAGAAAGCATTTTATGATACACGTGTATCATAAAATGCTTTCTTCATAAGCTTCTTGACGAATGGCATTCTCGGTGATAATCCAGCAGCAGAAGGCATATGACTTAGTAATTTGATATAGGTGGACGTTTTTTTCTTCATTTTTTACCAATTCTGGTTTCCGCTTTGCTTACAAAGTATTTTTTTCCGTTTTCAATATGTGTTAATGATTCATAGCTGGTATGTCTTACACAAATTATGGTTTATGCATTATTCATACATAATTAAACATATCAATATTAATACTATGTTTATATTTATATTTATATAATCCATAACTCTTTTCCACTGCAGATTAGTTTCTCAGAATTTCATTCAACCCAGAACAATAACTCACTTTCAGCAGAGTATGATATTATATCAAATACGTTCAGTATCAACTGGAATTCTGTGGCCTGGTCTGATTTGCAAAAGCCGCTTTACTCCGGGATTTCAGCGGCACTCTTCACTAAACTCAATAGAGGAATAGGATGGAGTATTGACGACCAAACTCAGTTCTACAGTGAACAGTTCCTCACAGCTTCTTCTGAAAACAACTTTACACACCAAGCTCTTACTCTTGATAAGGGTAAGTATTTCTGTAGCTTTGATTTAAAGAAGTCTTGTCTATTCTGAATACATTTTCTCTATAGCGTCCATAATGACGGCTGCTTTGAAGCTAGATCTGGGGTTCGGGACGGGGTTATCTAACTGAGAGTTTAAGCTATTTCCTCTTATAGATACAACATTTATTGGAGGTATGTTTCAGATTGCATTCCATTTAAGTATTAGATGTTGAAACTGAACCTAGATTTTGCAGAGTGGATGAATAGTTTGTGATAATGGTTGCCATACAACTGAAGGAACGGAGGCATCGCGGCGGATGACACATGTGTAGCAGGAAATCTTACCATAAAGCGAGCACCTGGTTTCGCTTCTAGTTTTTTAATAGAAGTTCGATATGTTTCCATTTTTACTTAATAAATGTATATTTGATTATTTGCCTGTGTGCGTCCAATGTTTACCTTTTGTCCATGTCCATGGACTTACGACTTTAGAATATCGTCTTGGTTTTTGGAATTTACTACTTTTTCAAACGCAGTGCCGCTACAAGTTTGTCGTTTCGACATACATTTCTTAGGTTGTAATGAATGATGTTGGTGTGTGTTTTACTTTGGTTATTGCACACTAAAGTTAACTATAGATTCAATTCGTTAAACGATCGTCTTAAGTTGTTCCGGGTGGTTGCTGGGTTCGAATATGTTTGTGATGTGGTATAATGCAAGTTTGTCCTTTTAAATTATGTGTTGTTTGTAGGCGTTTCTCCTAGTCATTCGTCCCCATGATAAGTTCAATAGAAGAGCAAGCGGAAATCCCGTTGAATGGGTCCATTCTTTTTTCCGAGCTATCCTTTTTGATTTCCTTCACGTTCTTGTCGCCGCTTCTCTTCCTTTTCTATCGTTTGGTTTTTCTCTTGTCTTTTGTCACGATATTGGTGAACTACACTAGAATACAAAAATGCAATCTGAATCATACCTCCGATAAATTTGATATTTATAAGAGAAAGGAGCCAAAACTCTTGTGTGAGACAACCCGTCCCGAACCCCAGATCTTGCTCGAAGCTTTTGTCATTAATGGACGCAAGAGAATAATTAACTGTAGACAAGACTTCAGCAAATCAAAGCTACAGAGCCAAATGGGGAAACGGTGATAAACAATTCATGATAGATATGATGTACAAAAACCATACCCAAAAATAATACAAAATTGTCTTGCCAAAATTTAAAATGTGGGCGTAGTCAAAACAGGAATGTTTAAACGCATTCCTCTAGACACGTGTTTCGAACAATCCAGTGAAATGACGCTTAGCCCTTATTAAACAAACAAACATAAATTATCAACTTATGGTAAAATCAACAAAGGTGAACGCTTTTTGCGGAAAGTTTGTTCTCTTTTGGTAAGGTTTCATTTTTACTTCAGTCTATTGTAATTATTTGTTCAATTTTATTATTAAAAACTGCAAAAACTGTAAGTCTATGTATACTTTATTTCCAGGTTGCCAGAGTAATAATGCTCTGGATCTCGTCTTTGTTGTTGATAGATCGTGCAGACTGTCAGAGGATGACTTTCGCCGAGTACAATTTTTCATGCAGGATGTAATCAGTGGATTCCACATCAGCCCGAGTACGACAAAAGTTGGTGTTGTTTCATACTCCAGCGAATCTTCAGTAGAATTTCATCTCGATACTTACAGTACACAGAATGAAGTATCTGAAGCGATCGACATGATGGCATACACTTGTAGCGATACTAGAGCAACAGGTCGTGCAATCGACATGGCGTTAAACCAAGTCTTTGACACGTCGCGAGGAAGTCGAACAGATGTAGCACAAGTTCTTATCGTCATTACCAACGGAGCATCCGACGATCGCATCAACACAATGCATGCGGCACAAAACGTCAATGCACGGAACATAGAGACTTTTGTTATTGGCGTTGGAGGGCTTAGAAACATGACCGAACTCGAGCAGCTTGGCACAGCTCCGAGTTGTACGCATGTATTTACAGTGACCCGATATAATGAAATCAAAAACCTTAAAGAGGAAATACAGAGAGGTTTATGTAGAGGTAAGTCACAAACAGAAATAATCAAAGCTGCAAATACGTGATATTGAAATTTGTTTACATTTTCGAATGTACATTTCTGTTTTATGTTCTTGGATTTATACTCACTAATAGTATACATTCGGCATGCTTTTAAAACGAATTCTAAAATAGCATTGCTGCAAATCTTTATGTGTGTGCAAAATACTTTCAAGTAATGTCTAAGTATTTCGTATTAACTTTATTACTTGCACTTAAAATCCTTATATCATTGTATCAACATAAAACTAACCAATATGTTGCTTCTTGTTACTATTGAATGATTAAATATCCCGTCCTGATAGACACTTAGTAGTGTCTGTAAGTTTAAACTAACAAAACGTAAAAAAGAGTACCAGTTTTGGGATCAAGAATTGTTGTTCACCTTTCTTGTTAGCTGTGGCCTTGCCATACTCGTACGATGCAACTATTCTGTATAGAAAGCTAATACTGTAATGTAAAAGCTAAATTCCCTGCCCTCCCAAATAGACAACATGCCTAGAGCGAACGTTGTTTCGGACAAATAATTCGACTCATGAAATGTATTACCTTTTGTAACATTAACGGTCTCAAGCCTCTCCATTTAAAATATTTTGACAATTAAATAGTATCGCCATTTGCAAACAACACAGCAACATAGGTTTTGTACAGGAGAAATTGATTGGTGATGTTTGATTCGTGGTGATATTATTTTTATTTATGTAAATTTTATGTGTGTCCCTACTTCCTATGCTTCCCAGTGCTTGACACCTTACGTGCTTGGGAGGTTTAAGTGTCTCGATGACCTGGAGAACCATGCTGGCTAAACTTGTGTTCCTGATAGGGTCACGAAAGTTCAACAGGTTGATAGGTAGAGGAGACGATAAGCTAACGGTCCCGTGAACAGGGATTATTAAACCCCCCCACACACACACACACACTCACATACACACACACACACACACACACACACACCATGGCGCGATACAGATCCCCTTGCAAACTTATATAGAAGAGTATGCGGAAACGCCGTTACATGGGCTCATCCTTCTTTCTAAACTATCCCCATTGCATGCTTTCAAGTTCTTGTTGCCGCTTCTTTTTCTGTCCTATTGCTGGATTTTTCTTCTTTGGTCTTTTGTCACGATATCGGTTGAATACTCTGGAAGTGACGTTAAAAACAAAAAGAAATACGATCAACAGAACAAAAGTTATTGACAATAAAACAATAGCTTCTTTAAAATATCACCACCAGAAATAATTAAGCAAACCTTGTTTTCTACGACGTTCATATCTGTTAACTTATGTTTGCTTTAAGAATGTCTTAAGAATTTTTTTTCTAAATATCGACTTCTTTATTCTTGCCTTGTGCTAGTCATTGTGGTTTCGATGTTGATAAACGGATTTCTAACTAATTCTTAGAGTTTTAAAATTTCAGCTCCTGTTTATGTTAAGATGAATCATACATTTAGTTGTGATATTGGAAAATGCCCACCCTTAGCAGTAGTTACTCCGCCAGGTGGAGTGACAGTCGAGGTACGTGCTTCTTCTATTTCCAATTTTATATATTTAGTTAGATATTTTTTTTAACGAACATTAATCCATTAGCTATTATTGTATGTTTGGCTTGGAAACAAAAATTGTCCAAAAGATACGTCAACATTCAAATTATTCTTTAGCTCCCCGCCCGTTATTTACTGTTAATGTATCTTACTTTCGCTGATGACAGTTTATTCGTAGCAAAGCTTGCAGTAGTCAAGAAAGGGCTCCTCTGTTCAATTCACAAGTCAAACGTATTTTGTTGCCATTTTAATTAAACAAATGGAGAGATAGTTGTGTAGCTCAAAGTCTTCAAATAGACGTGTAAAATGTGTGCTGAATTATCAAAAATTCTAAATTTCAATCTTAGGTTAGCCAACATTACAAATAATTTCTTTAACAGATAAAAAATGGCACCACTTCGATTCTCTCTTCTAAGGCCTAGCTAAGAATAAACTATCATGAACGGACGCTGGAGGGGAAATAAATTCGGAATAGAAAATGTCTAGCTAAGTTCAAACTAGGGTGACAAAAACAGGGCGGTTAGAGATCAAAATCTTGTTTACGCCAAAAACCACGTCCCATCAGAAATAAGAAAATGGCCTTGCCAACAGTTTAAGTTTTCACGTAGTCCAATAAAAACTTTTAACATGTTCATCTGGACAACTCTTTCAGACAATGAATTCACTCAGCATCAGCATAGATGACGTAAAAAGTGAAACCATTTTTAATTTCTTTTACTGGAAGGATGTTGTCGGGAACTTGTGTTTTTGATAGGGTCACCCACGTAAGACAGAGTAGAGGCCACACAAAGCTCTGCACGTCATTCGGAGGGGACGCTAAGCTGGCGGTCCCGTGAACAGGGATTGTTAACCCACTGGCACTATAAAGATCCCCGTGTAAAATTCGATATAAGAGTAGGCAGAAACGCCGTTGCACGGGCTCATCCTTATTCTGAACTATCTCTATTGCTTTCATTTCCCGTTCCTGTCACCGGATCTCTTCCCGTCCTATCTTTTGGTTTTTCTCCTTTGGTCTTTGTCACGAAATCGTTGAAATATTCTGGAAGTGACGGTTAGCCCAATTAAACAAACAAACAAACAAACAAACGAACAATATTCCTTTTTTATATAATATAGTAGTAAATACAAAAAACCAAGACGATATTCAAAAGCCGCAAGTCCATGGACTTGGGCAAACAAAAGGAAAAAAAGCACTCAGAAAAAATAACCAAATTTACATTTATTAACCTAAAAAAGAAACATCACGAACTTCTGTTACAAAACCTAGAAGCGAAACCAGGTGCTCGTGATATGGTAAGCGTTTCCTGCTGCACACGTGTCACCCGCCGCGATGCTTCCGTGTCATTCCACTGTATGGTAACCCTATCCTCTGTTAACAAAGAAGAATAAGTCACCATAAGAATATGTCACTTCTATAGGGACGAAAGAGCAAAGATACATATATAACGTCTTATGTGTGGTGCTATCTATTGCCTAGCATTCGGTCTGAACAAACTATTATCGGTAAAGCAGTGATACTTACCAATTCTAGTAAATCATTAACACCACTCGTCAACTATATCAAATAGTTTTATATCTCCGTATGGTATTTGTACGTAAGTAATGCTTCTTTATTTGTTGGTGTTCATTTCCGTGTGAAAGTTTATTTTTATTTGGTTGTTTTTCACTTGCTTCGCATATCAAAATTTCTTCTTAATTTCGAAAATTACATTAACAATAATTGTCTTACTTCAGTGAGAATATTTTTTTGTGTAAACATTTAGCACTCGATATAACGTAATTCCGATGAATATTCAAAGTTTCGAAACACGTGTCAAGAGGAATACGTTAACACATTCCTATTTGTTTGGCGCACGTTAAAAAATGTTGGCATCGCAATTTTATACTATTGTTAAAGTGGTTTTTTTGTCCATCATTCTATCGTGATTTTTACCATCCCTCCCCTTCTTTGGCTCTGTAGCTTTTATATACCGAGATATTGCCTTTTCTTAATTCACTTGCTCTTAAGCGTCCATTAATGACGGCTGCTTCGAAGCTTAACCTGGTAGAATTCGGGACGGGGGTGTCCCACACAGCGAATTGCTCTTTCCTCTTTCAAAATATTAAATTTATTGGAGGCATGTTTCAGTTTGCATTTTTGTATTCGTAATTCGTGTAATCCCTTTGAACTTTCGGTTACTTTTTTCACAGAGTTACATTGCTTGTGGTACTGTAAACGTCTACACTGCATTCAATTATTCAAATCCCGGAGACGCTTACTATGAGGTATCAGAGGAAACATCCAAAGGCAATCCGGGGGTGCAATTTCGGAATACAACCAATCTTCAAACATTATATATTGGCTTTGAAAATGCTCCTGACGCACATGGTTGTGCCATACACGTTACCCCATACCAGGAGGATCATGGTAATGTGACAGTATTTATCATTTAAAGCTCATTTTAACATGCCATACTAAAATGTTAACGAATTCTACAGCTTTTCAAAAAACGTAAGTCAAAGTCCACGAACAAAAGCAAATCAAAGGAGAATCACTGACACAGACAACATCTATAAAAAAAAAAAAAGCGAAAACAAGTCTCTGTGAAGGAGTTGCCAATTCGTGCTGCACGTGTGTCACTATCCTTGATGTCTCAGTGTTGAATTTTTATATGGTTATTTCATATTGCGACAAACGAAAAACCGAAAACACACACTCAATAGCATTAGAAAGTCATAACAGTAAATAAAAGTCAGATGAAACCTTACAAAAGCCACTACGTCCTACTAGAACTCCCATAGGCTTCTTTTAGGTACAACCCTGATAAACGCTCAGCATAACTGGGTAGGAAGAGGACTGGTTGGCTCGGTGTCAGGATAATGTGACCGAGTGAAGTACCAATTCAATGTTTCTGCGGCGTGAAATGTAATTGAGACAGCACTATAAAGTCGCCACAAGTGCGCACTGTCAAAGCAGACAACGTCTCGATATGACCTATACATGAGTTTAAGGGACCACATTAAACAAACCAACATCTTTAAGGTTCCAGGGGATTAACGATCTTCTATAATGAACCTTGAGAAGCATCGTCTCCTCCCACCGACAACATGCTTGTCTTTGGCTGCATTTTGCTTTCAACCCTTTTTATAACCAGCATAGTCTTATTAAGAAACGCAACTTTGCTAGCAATAAAGTGTCCGAAAGGTGTATCTTACAGGAGAATAAGAAAATTGATCAGTAAAATGAATCAAAACTAATACTCTGCAAAAACGAAAACAAAAAAATTCTGGCGACAAAATGACTTAAAACATAGTGTAGACTGATGGTGCTATGATCTTCTGAGGTTTCTTTCCTATCATGTAATTATGTTGGTTTTTTTTTATCATTTTGTGTGTTCAATCATTCCATGTGTGATGTTTTTCACATATATGCCTAATTGAAAGAGATTTTGTCGTAATCACGTTTACCCCTTTCCCGAATGTCTGCATAATTAAATCAGCGCTACGTGTTCATTTAGATTTTTTCTACTGATTTAATCGGTATCCTTTGCTAAACATATAACTGAAGAAAATTTTTTAATGAAAAATGTTGACTTGCGCGTCAATCAACCGTTCTAGCTTTGTATATATATTTTCATATTAGTCATCAATTATTGATAAAGGTTAGATCTTGTTTAATATAAATACAGTTGTTTTTTAAGTGTAATATTCTTTCCTATATAAATAATAACCTTATCTTTGCTGATTAGAATTGGATTGTTCGAAACGCGTGTCCAGAGGAATACGTTTCAAAATTCTTGTTTTGACTACGCGCACACTTTAAAAATTTTGGCAAGACATTTTGTATTATTGTTTGGGTATGGATTTTGTACATCATAACCATCGTGAATTGTGTGTCACCGTTTCCCCTTTGGTTCTATAGCTTTGATTTACTGAAGTTTCGTCTATTCTAAATTAATTTTCTCTCTTGCGTCCATTAATGACAGCGGCTTCGAGCAAGATCTGGGGTTTGGGACGGGGTGTTGCACACAAAGTATTGGCTCTTTCCTCCTTAAATATAATATTTATCGGAGGCATGTTTCAGATTGCTTTTTTTATATTCCTGGGTAAACAGATCTTAAAATGTTTGCATTTTTATTTTAGAACTGAAATGTTACCGAAATGGAGTTAGAGTTAAGTGCCCTGTTGAGTGTAAAGGTGAGATTTACTTTAAAATCTATCAATGTACACATTCATTTATTTGATTCTAATATTAAATTGATTAATAAGAATTTACAAAATACTGTTTAAAAACTTGACTATCGTATAAAAGGTTTTTTAGACGCATGCACAATAAACAGCAAATACATGCAAGAAATGTAAGAAAGATTAATTCAACATTTTTAAAAGTAATTTAATGGACATTTTTTCATTAACTCGGCATTTCATCCTTTTTTATCAACATTATGTACTTCTTAAACTAATTTACTTAATCATAATAGCATTATACTGGTCAAACATTCTTGGTCGGTACATGTGGGCTTATAATTAAATCTCAGAATTTAACATACTTTCCTATTCTCTTT